>OU015493.1:116885192-117085192 GCA_907164885.2 Dolomedes plantarius | reverse complement strand
GTACGTTCGAGCGCTGGAACTGCAATCCCGAAAAGAATATTCAACGGTTTAATTTTTTGAAACAGGCGCGTTATATAAAATCCAGATAACCCTCGTTTACAAGTAAATCACAAGCTCTGATTGGCTGCTAATTATTCAAATCGGAAGCTACACTAAACGGAACTATACTATCGGAAGCTTTAACTTAAAAGTATTTAACAACACAAACCACATTTGGCATTTTATCGTCAACTTGGCAAAAATCTAAAAAGCATCGCCAAAAAAATATCGCCATCTTATTGAAACCGAGAGCAATAAATGGTTACCTTAAAAGCATTTTACAAACACAAACCACTTTTGGCGTTTCATCGCCAAATTGGCAAAAATCTAAAAAAATCTAAAAAACTTATCGCCAAGCTGCGGCACCGTGTATTGGGAATGAGCCGAAACGGACTTCTGCCTACGTTTCAAAATGTTTTTGAAGTGAGACATTGTTTAATCACTAAACAAGTACATATTTTGGCTTCCTAGAGCTTTGTCGGGGAGATACTTTTGAACGAAATTTTGTCATTCAACCCACTTAAAAAACATTTCAGCAGTTGTGACGAGCAAACGTCGACGTTTGCTGGTCACAATGGTCTGGTACTACATCTAGTACCAGACCATTCTTCCCCCGTCGAAATATGATGGGTACCGAAGCAGACGAGTACCAAGGTAGGACTGTGTATATATATATATATATATATATATATATATATATATATATATATATATATATATATATATATATGGGGAGAATTAAACTTCCCCTTTGCGAATAAAGAATGTTTTAAAAGAATGAAAGTACCGTCCAGGAAACGTGCCCGCGAGAAAAGTTGAGTTTTGCACGTTTCACCAATATTGTGTGATAATTATTATACTTTATCCCACGTGCCGGCATTTATATAAATTACTATTTTTCAGTGTGACGTAATGTCATTTGCATGCTTGGTTTTCATTTTATTTTTTTTACGTTACAAGTACTGTGTGGCAACTTCGATAGATTTTGCTGAGTTTTTAGATATACGATATACTCGGTGAGAAGAGGTTGTAATAGTGCTTTGGTGTTCTTGTGAATTTGTTGAATTTAAATAAAAAATGTTTATTTAAAGTTTTTAAATGTTCAATTTGAAAAGAATCTTGTGAAACCGAGTCAACACCCTCACTGCATGTGGAACCCAAAAAGGATATCGCCCCATTAACTTAGGCGGGTGATTTTTTACATGTCAACTGCTCCACACTCGGAGATTGAAAGAAAAGCGCTCGAAAATCCTGTGAATATCTGACATTGCGTCCTTGGACCAGTACGGTGGTTTACATCTTGTGGAACCCAAAAAGGATATCGCCCCATTAACTTAGGCGGGTGATTTTTTAGATGTCAACTGTTCCACACTCGGAGATTGACAGTAAACCGCTCGAAAATCCTGTGAATATCTGACATTGCGTCCTTGGACCAGTGCGGTGGTTTACAAGGACTATATACAATATGTAATTAAAGAATAGAAACGATTGGGTAACTTACCCATCTCCCTTGGCTAGACACGAGATTAATTAGACATATCACACACTACGCAGTAGGCCCATGATCCTGAACTCCACATTTAATTAGAATCGAAGGACACATGATTTCAAGGTTTACATCAAATCAAGACAAACTTGACAAAAGGGAATAAATGAATTATACGAATGCGAATATAGATTATCCGTTGTCACACCACTGAACACAAAAGTTAGACTGACAAAGAAACATATTGACCGTTTGGTTCGATCACATGATCTCAGAACAAACAGAGATGGGCCTGCTAGACGAATCGGCGTCCACGCTTCCATCGCTGTCTGTCTTCGAATTCAGTTTTCGCCCGTCTTCCGCCGAGTCCAATGGTCCAGGTAGGACCGCAAGGTGATTGACCGACATTCGAATTTTACCATGAGACGTCTGGAGGGTGGCGACTCTGACTACACCATCTTCGCCAGGATGCACTTCTAATATTCTGGCTAACTTCCAGTGGCAGGCTGGGCTGTCAGCCTGGTCCAGGAGCACCAGCTGTCCTAGCTCAAGCAGCTGTGTGCCAGTCGTACACTTCTTACGACTGAGTAAATTTTGGAGATAGGACCGGCTCCACTACCGCCAGAAACTGGCTTTCAACGTCTGCAACAGATGCCATCTGGAATGAGAGCTAAGAGAACAGTCATTATTAGCAGGTTCGGGTAATTCCAACAAAGGAACACCGATAAGAAAATGCCCCGGAGTTAGAGCCGACAGATCATTTGGATCTGTTGAGAGAGACCATAAAGGGAGCGAATTAATGCACGCCTCGATTTGACAAAGTACAGTGGCCATTTCCTAAAAGTTTAGAATGGCTCCGTTTAACGATTTGGCTAGATGCCGTTTCATCAATTTTATGGAGGCTTCCCAAAGCCCACCAAAGTTCGGGGCATAAGGGGGGTTGAAATGCCAACTAATCTGGCGTGAAGAACAGAAGTCCTGGATTTCAGCATCTTAGGTGATTCTCACCAAAGATTTGAGGTATGCAGCAGCACCTACAAAATTTTTACCATTATCTGACCATATATCAGTTGGAACACCTCTCCGTGCAATAAATCGTCGGAGAGTAAGGAGAGAGGCATTGATTGAGAGACCTGATACTAATTCGAGATGAACCGCCTTACTACACATACATGTGAATAAACACATGTAGGATTTGAACGGTGTAGATTTTCTTTTATGCTGGCATTTCGTCGCGATTGGTACAGCAAAATCCACCCCCACCTTTGCGAACGGTCGACTCGGGGTCATTCGGGTACTTGGTAAGTTTCCCATCACTTGATGAATAGGCTTGGCGACCAATTTGAAACATCTAACACATTGTCTTAGTTACTTTTTAACCGCAGACCGGCCGTAAGGAATCCAGAACTGCTGCCGAATGAGGGACAGAACTAGTTCCGGACATGCATGCAAACTGGATTCGTGGAAATGTCGAATGACGGCTTTACTCACTGGATGTTTCTTCGGGAGCAGCATAGGATATTTTTGTGGAAGGCTAAAGAGGAATGCTGACTTAGCCGACCTCCTACCCTCAGAATGTCCTTTTGATCAAGGAATGGTTGGAGAGAAAGAATTTTGCTTTTTTTGTTTACGGACTTATGGTTTCTTAAGGCCTCAATTTCTTCAGCAAATTATGTCTTTTTTATGAGCTTTACAATCGTTTCAATAGAAGCCCGCAGTTCAATGGCTTTCAATGGCCCACGAGTCTTAGAGGTACGTGTATTGTTCACAAACCTAAAAATCCAAGCTCTTAGTAACTTGGTGTACGACGAAAATTTACTCAGAATGTCACTCTTAATCTCGATTTTATGATTGTAAGGTTGTTCTTCCTCGGGGGAATGTGCCGAAGGATTTTGAAGGATGGTGGAAAGGCAGAACAAGGAGGATCTCGGTTTTCAGTTAACCACGCAGGTCCTTGCCACCAAATTTGATTTGATTTGAGCTGTTCCGGAAAAATACCACTGGTGGCCAAATCAGCCGGGTTCGCCACTCCAGGTGTGTGAAACCATTGCTCCTTTTAAGTTAGGTTGATGATTTTCTGGACCCGATTTTTGACAAACGGGTTTCCATTAGTGGGAGGATTTTTGATCCAACTTAAGGTGATAGTGGAGTCTGTCCACAAAACCGTAGTGTCTATTTTCCCTCGCACAGCTGATTGCACTATGGTCACAAGTTCCGCTAACAGAAGTGCTGCGAATATTTCGAGTCGTGGCAGTGTAACTGATTGCAGAGGTGCAATTCTTGTCTTTGCTGCTACAATAGAGACTTTAATGTCTGTAGAGAATATTCGTAAGTCGCACACTGCGGCATATGCTTTGGGGGAGGCGTCGCAAAAACCGTGGAGCTCCACCAATGACGATTGATCTATGTATAAGCACCTAGATATCTGCATTTACTGAAAATGCATAATTTGGGAATCGAATTTGCTCCAGGTGTCTAAAATGTCTGAAGGAAGTTTTTCGTCCCATTTCAGATTCAGTTTCCACACCTCTTGCATAAGAATTTTGAAGATAATGGTGAAAGGGGTGAGGAGACCCAATGGGTCAAATATCCGAGCAGTTGTGGATAATAATTGCCGTTTGGTTGAGACCATGGTGTCCTTTAGCACTTTCACTTGAAGGACATCTGTATTCAGATTCCACTCCAGCCCTAATATTCTTTGAGCAGAATCAGGTTGAAAGTTATGTGCTATGGGACTACACTTTTGAGACTGGGAGAAAATCAATGGCTTCAATATTACTAAAACACCATTTACGAAGGTTAAACCCCCCTGCAAAATATAGATTTCGTAAGTCTGAGATGAGAGTTTTAGCATCTTCGATACTGTCGGCACCCCTAAGAAATCGTCAACATAAAAGTGGGTTTTCGTGATGTTAGCTGCATGCGGGAAATTGTCTTTTTCATCATGGCATAATTGTTGGAGGGTGCGCAAGGCCAGAAAAGGGGCACATAACGGGCCATACGTCACCTCATTGAGCTTGAATTCTTTTAATGGGTCAGCCACATTATTTCTCCAAAATATACGTTGGAGTATCTTCCTAGGTTACGAGAATTTGCCTATACATTTTCTCTAGATCGGCCGACAAGGCAATCTGGTACGACCGAAATTGTATTAGGTTGGAGAAGATACTTGTTTGCAATTTAGGGCCGGTAAATAGTATAGAATTTAAAAAATTTGTTATTCGTTGATTTGGCTGATGCATTGAAGACGACTCTGGCTTTGGTCGTACTACTGTTGTCATTTATTATCGCGTGATGTGGAAGATAAAAATTGGGTTCAAAACATTTTTCCTCTTCGGTTAAAACTTGCATATGGTCCAGTTGCTGATATTCATCCATAAATTCTGAATACGATTCTTTCAATTGTTTATTTTTGTTTAGTTTTTGTTCTTGTATTAGAAATAATTTAGAAGCATGGTTTGCACTATTTCCTAATCCACAGTCTGGTTTGATTGGCAGTTTGACAACGTACCGCCCGTCTTCATTTTTTTTTACAGTCTCTCTATAGATTATTTCTGCCGGATCCTCAATGACCGGTATACGATGATGTTGAGGCACTGATTCCAGAGACCAGAATCTTTCAAGTTGTTTATTAAAACTAAGATTACATAGAGAATGGTTTTCTGGATTTTTGGAAGTTTTGTCAATAGGACCGCTTAAAATGAAGCCCAGTGTCGTGGAAATGGCAGCTGGTTCCCCACGCTCACCGTAAATGGCTGGACCCTGTATTGTGCTTGGAAAGATATCTGCCCCTACTAGCAGATCAATTGGGCGTTCTTTATGGAATTCAGGATCACATGAAATAATATTTCGATCACATGATCTCGGAACAAACAGAGATGGGCCTGCTAGACGAATCGGCGTCCACGCTTCCGCCGCTATCTGTCTTCGAATTCCGTTTTCGCCCAATATATTATATATATATATATATATATATATATATATATGAGTGTGTGTGTGTGTATATATGTAATGTTAACGGCTCGGGACGATGCTCAAAAGGCCTGTGAACTCGAACTATTCCAGGTATCAGGTAGAAAACCTCAATTCACATCCTGTGGGCGTGGGGGAGTGTCAGTCGTGGCACCGGGGCAGGCGAAATGAGGAATCGATTCAAACCAGCGTCAGAAAGGAAGAGGCGGTTTTGTTATCCAAAATACAAACTTTTATTGCTGTAGAGTCCACTTAACATCTCTCACTTGGTATAAGCACTTATACAGTAGATCAACATTATCCCGTCTCATTGTTCGGGAAACTCCAGGCATACGGGAAAACCCCGCAGCACGAAAACCGCGTCTTTCCACTGTCAGTGCGGCAACACAAAGAGCAAAAAGAGAGTAACTTTCTCGCCCGAGTGAAAGTGAAAGTGAACTCCTGATTGGGCAGTTCCCGACACATGACCTCAACGTCAGACCTTCCAGAACTTTCGCTTTATATAATGCTTATATAACGGTGTTGGCGCGTGGATTTTTGGGGAAATCTAATAGCTTATTTTGGTTATTTACAGGTTGAATTCAGGTTCAGGGAAGTTATAATGCGATAATATAAAAGAATTTTGAATAGACGTTTCCTTTAATGGTTATAAAAAGTTATCGTTTCATATATATATATATATATATATATATATATATATATATATATATATATATACACACACTGCTAGCCACTGTAAATGCAACACCCTGAAGGAAACATGCAAATAACATGAAATTTACAACATGCATTAGCGGAGGTGAGATATGCAAATGATTAGAATTTCAGCGCAGACGCACATCACGCGCGCCTGTGGCGCCACTTCAAAGCGCTATTTAAGGCTTGGAGATTTCGACGATTTCAAGTTCAGCAATTGTGTTTTTCTTCTGGATTTTTCAAAAAAACGATCAATTATGCCTCGGCGAAAACATCGATCATCTTTTGATCAAGTATCCGAGTTCGACAGAGGAAGGATAGTGGCCTGCCGAGATTGTGGATTATCTTTCAGGGAAATCGGTAGTCGTGTTGGACGAAACCAAACAACTGTAATGCGGATATGTGATCGTTGGATGCAGGAGGGTACGACGGACCGGCGTGTTCGATCGCATCCACCTCAGCGCACCACTTCGAGTGATGACAGGAAAATTGTGCACATGGCAGTGACGGATCGCTCAGTCACATCACGAACCATAGCACAGCACATGCAGTCTGTAACGCATCATCCAGTGTCTGCGCGTACCATTCGACGCCGTTTACAGCAGAGTGGTCTGTCCGCAAGACGTCCATTGCTTTGTCTACCCTTGACGCAGAACCACAGACGTCTCCGCCGCCAATGGTGCGATGACAGAAGGATGTGGACTGCAGAATGGAATGAAATTGTCTTTACTGACGAGTCACGCTTCTGTCTGCAACACCACGATGGTCGCATTCGAGACACCGTGAAGAGAGGATGCTGAACAGCTGCGTTATGCACTGCCACACTGGTCCTGCACCGGGTATTATGGTATGGGATATAACTCTCGCACACCTCTAGTACGCATTGCCGGTACTTTAAACAGCCAGCGCTACATCTCCGAGGTGTTGGAGCCAGTTGTCCTTCTTTACCTTCAGGGCTTGCCCACAGCCATATTTCAACAGGATAATGCGCGACCACACGTGGCACGCATTGTCCAACGGTTCTTCGTCAATCGCCAGATTGAATTGCTTCCCTGGCCACCTCGCTCTCCGGATCTTTCGCCGATAGAAAACATGTGGTCCATGGTTGCTCTACGATTGACCCAGATTCCACCCCCAGCTGCCACAGCAGATCAACTTTGGCAACGTGTGGAAGCTGCTTGGTCTGCTGTACCCCAAGAACTCATCCAAAGTCTCTTTGAATCAATGCCGAGGCGTGTGGCAGCGGTGATCTCCAACAATGGCGGCTACTCTGGCAGCAGTGTATATACACACACATGTGGGAAGCGATGAAAGAGTCCTCAATAAATTCACATTACGATATGTTTTAAGATTATATATATTTAAACTTGATTAGATGGTTAGATATAAAAATAGACAGCTATGTACAAAAAGATTGGAGATGAGTATCAAGGTAACGTCTTTTCAACAGTCACTGGAAAATACAGTTATAGGGTCGTCTTGCTCAATCTTCAGTTACAGGGTCATCGTGCCCACTCTCTCACGTCGCAACCGTCTGCGTCGGCTGCTAGGGGTCAACTCATGAGTAACACATTTCTCCACGGGATGGCACTGTCGTCGCCTCGTTTGTTCAGCGGTGCGTTGCAAGCGTTCCCATACACAGTGGAATCTCGATCGATCGTTCCCCGAATGATCGTTTTCCCGTATGTATCGTTTATTTCACCCAGTCCCGAATAAATTCCATAGAAAACAAGCAAAAACAGACCGCATGGATTGTTCCCCGATCCATCGTTTTCCTGCAAAATTCGTTTTCAGAAATTCGAAGCTTTATATTAATTTTATCGGATCGATCGTTTTTTCATAATAACTGAACCTGAAATATAAATGTGTGGATTGAGATAGAACGACGCTCTAATTAAACAATGAGCAGAACATTTGAGATCAAAACAAACGAAGATTAAACACTTTTATTTGAATCAAAAGTCCTGTGTATCTACGTGCATTTCTTTTTTTTTAAGCATTATTATTTTGGATTTCAGTACAACTTTGAAATTTTATCTTCAATTACACAACAGGTATGTATGCATTTATGTATCTGAGTAAATATATTTTAGGGATATCAAACTTTAAGGTATGTTAATACTCTTTTGTATGTTCCAGCATCCATCGTTTAGTTCAGTCAGTCCCTTCGAAAACGATAGATCGAGATTCCATTGTACATATATATATATATATATATATATATATATATATATATATATATATATATATATATATATATATATATATATATATATACAAAGGCTGTTCGCACATTTTTTAGACGATTTTGGTAAGCGGTAATAAAAAACACTTATCCAAAGAAAAATGGAAAACAATTGTCACAATAGATGAATCATGGGTGTATTTAAATGATTGCAACAAAAAAAGAGCCATTTATTATCATAAAAGGGGAGAAAAAAATTTAAGTACAAGGTTCAAAGAATCGAAAGAAAGTTTTTCTAAGGGATTCATGATTGTTGCTGGTTTTTTTTATAATTGCAATTTAAAAATAAAGAGAGTGGAAAAAAATGTCAAGATTAACTCCAAATACTATCAGGAACATATTTTATCGCCAATTTTTCTGAATGAAATACCATCGCTTTACCCACAGTGCCATCAATCTGTGAGACTCCATCAGGATAAAGCTAGCAGTCACACATCAAAATCCACTGTAAATTTTCTAAATGAAATGGAACAAAAAAATGGTATCAAGGCCATACCTTTCACTGATATCCCTACTAAATCTCCCGATGTATCACCTATGGATTTTTGTGCTTTCGGACTTTTAAAATATGCATTATCCAAACGTCGTCCCAAAACCCTTACAGGACTCTGGAAAGCTGTTCAGGAGGAATGGGATAGAATACCTCTTCTGACACTTCAAAAGGCATTATTATCCTGGAAATTGCGGTGTCGAAAGATAGTTCAGAATAAGGGATGTCACATAGAACATTTAATACACAAGTATTTTATGTAATTTAGTTTTGTGAATACAATATACATCGTCTAAAAAATGTGTGAACAGCCTCTGTATATATATATATATGTGTGTGTGTGTGTGTGTGTGTGTTGTGTGTGTTGTGTGTGTGTGTGTTGTGTGTGTGTGTGTGTTGTGTGTTGGTCGAAATGGTAGGTCACTCCTAGCATTGGAATAGTCACTTGGCCAAAACACGAAATAATCGAGAATTTACGGCTATTTAGGGCTTTGGGGGGTCCATTTGCGCTGCGCACGACAGTCAGTGGCAAGGTCATAAATTGCTCAAGAAAAAGGTGGCCAAAGTTAGTAGTTTTGGAGAGCTGGATCATGTAGTTACGGGAATTGATCATACCAGATCTAACTCATATTGTTACAACTGTGACAGTCCCTTTAGTTTAGTGAAAGTAGAAATAATCTGTTCAAAATAGGAATTTTTAGAGAAAAGGAAAAATTTCTCCGGCAATTTACTAACTGGCCATTTATTGACAGGTGCATGGTGAACTGGTTTGTCAAAGCCTGTCGTAGTTGTAAATTCTCCATTACTTCGGACTTTGGCCATGTGATTTAGCCAATGTTAGAAGACACTATCCATTTCGCGTACTGGCCTGACTTCGGACATTGGCCGTAACATACATATATATAATTATATATATATATATATATATATATATATATATATATAATTATATTATATATATATGTATGCAACAGGAGTATCCGCCCAGGGCCCACTTGGAAGGGTGGTCCAAAATGCTGTATTTGTTTAATTATTTTCCCAAACATAATTAATTAAGGGGCCCAAATGCAAATTCTTGCCCAGGGCACAGGAGTGGCTAGTTACGGCCCTTTTTATATGTGCAGATATACAGAGAGACAGAGAGATAAAAGTCTATGAAAGATTATCCCAAGTTATCTGAGAACGGATAGTTATAAAGCCAGTATAAAAAAAAAGTCTGTAAAGGAAAAGCAAGTCCATTCATTACCATTTAATAAAAGAAGTTTAAACATTAAATATGTTTTATTTCTTAAATTCCATTGTTAAAGATAAAATTTTGTCTGAATAAAATAATTGCACATTTTTTTTATTCGTATGAATAAAACTGATTTTATACAAGCACTGTGTTTTCTGTTATACATTTATGACACTGATAGCGGTTTAATGATAAGATATGCAATCTTTGATATTATATAAAAGTAATTACGCTTGCAGCTAAAGATACGAATCTATATTATCATAAATTTTATGTTTATTATATTATACCTTATTGATCATATAGTGAGGTAGTAATTAGTTATGAATTGTATAAAATGAGGTAAAAATACTCTAAACAAATCTCAAGATTATATAAAATATCTCACTTTCGAATGTGTAAACAAATACGCTGATCTGACATCATAGAAATATACGATAAATTTTAAAGAAAACCGCTGGAAAACATCTATTATGAACTTCGCCACGAATGCAAACATTTTTGTAACCTTTGAATGAATACGACTCAGCGTAAAAAATTGAGTTTAATTATTCCATTTATGTTTCCAGAATGTTATATCAAAAAATATTAAATACGAGTAATGTAGCTTGAAACGTTAATTTTATATTTTAAAAGCAAGCATTGCATATCACTAAAAAATAATCAATTCTACCCATAATCAAAAACTTGTTTACTTTTAATAAGAATTAAATATTAATTCCCTAATTAATTATCTACTTTCCTTTCATGAAAACAGAAAGTTTTCAGAACTAAAAAATTGACAGAAAAAGGTACCAAGATACTAACCCCTTTGTTTGAATACTTTAATTCATAATTTATTTACATTTCTAATGAAAATTCATTTTTGTTTCACACTTAATCGATTTTTCATGTTTGTGTACTGGAGGATAGATAAAGCAATAAACACTTGAAATTATCATGGATTTTGAAGTATTTTCAATCAGCCTTTTATATATATATATATATATATATATATATATATATATATATATATGGGAGAGAGAGAGCGATGCTTGTGTATGTTAAAATTTTTAGTTAAAATTTAACATAATTTATTTTTTAGTATCACATGAGGCACTAAAGAAAAATTTTGGGTTAAGTTAAAGAATAGTTATTCACTGCATAATTCAAGGGTAAAACTGTATTTTTTTCCACAACAATATAAAATCCAAGACTGCAAGCAGAATAAAATACTGTAAAATACATCCATAGAAGGAAATATTATACTTGTAAGGAAAGACACTAAAGACTGTCTTAAGTTTCTAAACATAAGTTTCTGTCAGGCGTTTTAGCAAAGCTCTTTTACAATAAAGACCGATAAACTCTGAAATGTTTCTTTCAGAGTTTATCGGTCTTGTTTCTTTCAGACATGTTTCTTTGAACACGTTTCTTTCAGACAATCTTTGCTGCTGTCATATAGACTAAAGGCTTTATTGTAGATGGATAGCTTTTAGTGAAGTACCATTCGTAAACTCCCATTTGTAAGATAACATGCATGAAGTTTTTTTCTTTGAGTATGCTTACAAGTTTGATTACTTGAGTTCTAAATATCTCTGGTGTACTCTCACTTAGTAGTGATTACTAGTTATCACTTCTAAGTCAGTTACAATTACTAACTGAGTTATAATTTGCATGCCATCACAACTCGAAGACCTTTGCATCAGCTTTAATATTCATATCTCTCAATGGATTGCAGCCATTATACCGCCATTATGCAGCCATTATACATTGTATCTATCTATTTTATGTTGCATCGGACATCTTCTAACACCCATTCAATTATCTGGATATTCATACCTTCTCAGCGTTTAGAAATTCGTTTGATGTATGTGGTTAATAAAAAAAATAATTTTTCATATTACATTTTAAGTCTTCTTGTTAAGCTCCTAATCACTTAATAATTTTTTCATTCTAAACTTCCACCTTTTCAAAACTTGAGCATTTATTTTTATGCAAATTGCGTAGCTTTATTCCTTTCTGTAAAAAGTTTTTTAAAAAATTGAAATGAACTGTAAATAACTAATTTCTTAAACACTGAAATTAGGAACCTCGTGGCAACAATTGGCGTACATTAATAACAAACCAATTCTCAAACTAATATTTCATCATTTCAGACATGAGAATCAGCAAACTGTCAGATGCTGCATTTTGGAGGCCACAGAATTTCTCGAATGCTTATTAGATGAAGGTTAAGACACTTCCACATCCCCAGTCATATCTCCTTACACAGGATAGATGTGTCATGGTGAACAGAAGCTAACATAACAGGTATTTCAGAATACAGGAACCGTGTTATAATTCTTGATTCGCAGTGCGTAAAAATTACGTAATAAATGAACGAAACAATGTTTTAAGAGGCATTCTTCATAATTTACTGCCATGTTTAGCACCTGTTATCAAATTTCCAACTCGCCGTCAGCGTGATTTTTATGGAAAAGGGTGTAAGAATCGTTCTATTTGTCGTAAAAATATGTATTGGAAATCCTTTACCTTGTCAAGCTTTTTAGCTTCCAGATTAAGTTCAAATTGTTGTAAGACATGTCGGAAAGATGGTCAAGGACCTATCATCCTCATTTTTACACACATTTTGCTACAACAGTAGCCGTATAGTTGCGAGACTTGTCATGTAACAAAATCGGCTGTCTTTTTTAGATAGTAAGTCTCTTTTGCTTAAGTGGGAGTGATAAGTGTTGCACAAAATTTTTTTCTCGATAGTAATGCATTAACTATTGTCCTCAGGGCTGAGCTGATGTAACAACAATGCCAGCGCATTCCATACAGGCACAACGATAGGCAAAAGTGTCCAGTTGCGGAAGAGAGCAGCATTTCTTTCCTTTTAGAAACTTTTATGTCCCCAAACTAATAATGTTTCAGTTCCAGTCATACTTGCTTTCCCACGTTTCATCCATTGTGATTACACGCTGCAGATCAGTTACTTTCTTCTCCATTAAAAAGTACCTCGGCCACATTGAATCAGTGCCATTTACAAACATTCGAAAGATAGTAAATGATTGTCATGGCAGCATTTTTCCTCAGCATCAGATTCTTAGTTAATATCCTGTGAACAGGCTTTGATGAAATGTTTTTGTCTTGAGCCATTCCATACAAGTCATCTGTCACTGCTCAGCAATGCTTACACGCATGCCTCACGCTTCTCATCGACGGCATCTTCAAGTATTTCAGCACCGACACGAGAATCAACATCCTCACGATCCTTCTTAAAAACATCAACCGTCATTTCTGAATATGATAATACATTAACAACACATGCTTCTCACAATCTTTTTTTAACACTGTAGAGAATAACGAGACTTTCCACAAAAGAAATCCGCTCCCTACAGGAGAATTCAATTTTCGGGGCATTTTCCACTTTCATCTTCGGTTCCTCCAACAGCTACTACTCCCTCCTAGCTCAGCCATCAAATAGCAATTTTACCATTAGGTGGTAAATAGCGTGATGTGAGTTTCCGTAAAGGAAACATCGTTACACACAAGAGAAAAGAAAATTATTCCGTACAAATCAATGATTAAGACACAAACGTAGAATTACGCATATCCATTGTACTTTTATTTTTATTATGGACTAAAAGGTCCATTACAGAAAGAAAACAGAAAATTCAATAAATACCCCTACCCAACCTTGCGGTTTTGCGGTAAAATCCCGATGACACAACGCTCGATAGCAATCCCGCCAGACCACATCAGGCCCCACGGGACGACCGCGCACTTTTATTTCATTTTAATTCAATTTATAACCGCAAACTATGAACATATTTCCTTCGCTGTTTCTGAGTTCCACCCGTATCTTTTATTTAATTATTCTATATCCTTTACTACCTTTCTTTTCATTTGTTTCTTACCCAACTTGCATATTTACAACACATTTACTAAGTTGCATTATGTTACATTACTACCCATTTACATTAATTACAGCGCTTTTACATTATTTACAAAACATTACTATGGCTGCCATATACATTAATATTAGATTAATACCTTATACATTAATAGAATATTCATTGATACCTTAACACAATACTTTGCTACACATTACTTTGGCCCTGTACATTATTCAATGATATGCAACATTATACACACATATATGCACATAACCACGCAATACATACTTTATTTACTGCACTTAGCCATAAAATTAAAATATCTTATTGCCACATTTTGTATTAGCTTTCTAAATTTCAAATAACTGTATACAATATTCATTCTATCATACCATATTCATAATCATATACATACCATATTCACAATCATACAATATAAATATCATACAATATTCATATTACATACTTTTTTTTCTCTCACTTTTCCATTTGTGTATACAATACCATACTTTACAATAGTCATATACATTATTGAAAATAATATACATGATCAAGCATACATATTTATTCATAGATACATCAAACATACTTATTCCACACAATCTAAACCTGTTGTTGTTATTGCTAATGCCTCCCTGGTTGGAGGTTCCATTCACCAGGTCTTAATAGGCTATTGGGCTAAAAGTGGCGGCTCCTGTTTTCAATTAGCACCACAAGGGTCGGAGTCCGATTTGACTAAATGACCGGTCCCGTAATTTTGAACCGAGTCAAGTGACGAGACCGGAACACTTGACCCCGCACCTCCAGAGGTATTTTTGGAACTTGGAGGACATTGCAGCCACGACCTATTTTACATGCTCGGGCCACCATTTGTGAACACGGCGGGGGATTTGCAGCGACGAGCATCGAACCAGAGACGTTACGATCACTAGGCCACCGCTCCCTCTAATATAAACATTTGCATGAACATTACGATAACAATACAATATCTCATTATCTCACTTTACAATAGTTCATTTTATTTCATAAAACTTAAAACTATATTTATAATGACACACATTCAAATAAATTCGATGATTACTACAATTGACGATATAATTCAATACAAAGATTCATATAAATACACTGCTCAAAACAATTAGGGGAGCACATGGTTATAACGAAATTACGCTAATACTTACACCGATAAGGAACATAAAATAAATCATCCATAATTTAAAGCCTGGCAGGAAACAGAAGAAGAAAACTTCATATGCAAATCAAAGTTCATGACGCCAAAAACCAGAAAAAGAACATAAGGACGGAAATCGGGATGTTGCAGAAACGTCTGTTTCACTGCCTTAACTGTGAAATTCGATTGCTCAGTTATTCTTTTTAGGAAAAGGTGACTTGAAAATGTCTCAAGAACGTGATTTACCGGAATCCATGGCATGGCGTGTTATAGGTAGACTTGAATCCGGGCAAACACAAAGTAGTGTCGCGGACGATGTTGGAGTCGCCAGAAGTGTCGTTGCAAGGCTGTAGAATCGATTACAAGAAACAGGGAATGTTAGACGTCGACCAGGGCAAGGTCGGCCACGCGCCACTACAGCAACTGATGACCGGTATATACTGTTAACAGCTCGTCGAAACAGAACAGACAACGCTACTCAGCTGCAAAGACAGTTGCTCTTGGCAACAGGACGAAGGGTGTCCAGCCGAACAGTACGTAATAGGCTTCATCAGGGAGGTCTCTATGCACGTAGGCCAATGGTCTGCATTCCGTTGACATCACGCCCCCGTGCGGCCCGAAGAAGATGGGCTGCTGAACATCGAGACTGGGAGCAACATGATTGGAGCTAAGTGCTGTTTACAGACGAGTCCCGATTCAGTCTGGAGTGTGACACCCGGCATATTTTGGTATGGAGGGAAAGGGGCACTCCAAATAACCCCACATTCGTTCGAGAAAGGTCACAATACAGACGAGCTGGTTTTATGGTATGGGGTGGAATCAGCATAGGTGGACGCACGGACCTGCATATCATTCGGAATGGTACTTTGACGGCCCGAAGGTATGCAGACGAGATACTGAGATCTCATGCCATACCTTACGCTGCAGCCATTGGAGATTCCTTTGTTTTCCAGCATGATAATGCCAGACCGCATACGGCTCGTCTTGTGGAGAACAAGCTTGAAGATGAAAAAATACAGCGTATGGAATGGCCAGCGTGCTCTCCTGACCTGAATCCAATCGAGCATGTTTGGGACATGCTCGGACGACGCATTGCTGCGATACCAAGGCCTCCTTTTACTCTCCGAGACTTGGAGATTGCACTTCTTGAGGAGTGGAACAGTATTCCTCAAAGTCTTATCGATAACATCATCGCATCCATGGAAAACAGGTGTGCAGCAGTCTTAGCTGTTCGAGGAGACCACACGCCATATTAAAAATCTTGCATCATTTCTAAACAATACTTTTTTATCGTTTGAATGAAACCAAATTGTTGCCCTAAATCATCTTTTCATGTTTTTACCATATTTTCAAAGAATTAAAGCAAATTGCAAAATTTCTTTACGTCTATTTTTCTGTATTGCACATTGGTACGAATGTACTATCCATTTTATGCCAATACGTGGCTGTCTCGCACGGTTTTCTTGACTTCTTTGCTTGCTCCCCTAATTTTTTTGAGCAGTGTATATACTCAGTTCGTTCAAGCAAACATTATACTATAATATACATGGTTCTAAATAAACCATAAAATATATAACTATTATAAAACTGTAGTGAAGCAAGAGAAATTCAGCCGATGGTAACACCGTCACCACAGCAAAAAAAAAAGAAGAAAAAGAAGAAAAAAAGAAAGAAAAAAACTATATCTGTACAAAATATTTTAGTCGGTATCTTCCATGTTTACTTATAAGATCTCAAACGCCTTATAGGCTTGTCTTCGCAAAAATTGACCTGGATTCGTTTGAGCTATTAAAGTAATAAGTTTGTTCTATCTACTTTCCATGATGAAACTTAACAGTTATTCTTTTTCAGAAACAGTTCCCATGGCAACGATGGACGCATTGACCCTGTTCTTAAGAAATTGGCATAATAATATTATGAGGGAGTCTTCTAGAATGATCACTAAAAAAATGTTTCGAATGAATGTAAAATGTTTGTAATAAAAATGTAAATCAGTTTTCTACATCAAGGCATCTAAGGGTATATTCAGTTTTGCTATCGAATAAAACTAAAAGGATTGTCAAAAAAAGATTCGAAAATATGGCTACACAATTCTGGAAGTACATATAAAAAAATTGAAATTTACTGTAAAGGAAGGTAATATTTTCCTTCTTCAATTCTGAAAATTTAGGCAGTATTTAAAATATATAACTTTATTTTCACATTATTGGTTTTCGAAAATAAGCAATCATAATAAAAGATGCTGCTTTTATATTATTATATACTTTTGTTCAACTAGATTTATGCATTTTCTTTCCCCTTTAAAATCTAATTCATAAGATATTGGAATAAAAGTACATTTTTCAAATCCTTGTACATCTTCCAAAAAGAAATTTAGACAAGTTTGCAATAAAAAAGTTTATTTTAAATATTTTCAATTAGTGTGAAATAATATTCTATTTAACTAAATGATTTGAAGAAAAATGCTAATGTGAATACCTGTTGCCTATTGAAGGAAGATACATTTTTAAAACTAACCTTTTATGCAAAACTAGATTCAAAGTATGCTATAGTCTTTTAAGAAATTAAACAATTATGTTTTTGAAGGAAGAAAATATAGAGTAAAAGTTAAGAAAATATCTCGAATAAAACAACTTTAGGCCTAAGTAAACTGAAATTACATGGTTTTTTGTCTACTAACCACATTTAGCTGACAAAGCCATATTTAGTTTTATGATCCACAATAAGACTAAATAATAATTTTGCATCATATCTCGAGAATTTTTAAACATACTTAAATAATAAAACTATCTTTTCGCACGAATAAGGGGCGTAACGATTAAAGGTAGAACCATAAATGACACTTACATGAAAATTTTAATTTTCGAAGAGATAGAATTTATAAGTTCACTAGCACATGTGCACAAAGGAGATGAATTTCTAGAATCATTTTTAAAGTGGCTGTAAAATAATGTATCTTTATTATTGCAAAATATTCATCAGCTCTGTGAGCGTCTAACAATAATAAGTACAAATTTTATGTTGAATATACATTCAAAATAAAATTATATTGAATATATTACTGACCCCAGACTACGTTGTTTTTAGCGTCATATTCATTTACGAATGATGTTAATGATCAGGCGGAAGAGTTCATTACGACAGGGCAATTATGGATATTTGTACACATATTTTCAATGTCTCGGACTTATAGGAAATTCTGACCAAAATCCAAAAAGGAAAGCGATGGCTTTGTCAATATATACTCTTTTCGTTCTGATTTATATAGATTATATGACCTCGATCGTCATCAATTATACAAAATTTATTAATGTCAACGGACAGTACTTCCCTTTTGTTTTTCAGACAACTTTGTGTGTCGTTACATTTTTTATTTTAAAACGCAAGAATCAAAAAGTCACTGGTTTGATGAAACACTTACAATTGAAAATCATGGATACGAAAGTTAAGATACTTAATATAAAAGTTTTCTGTATATTTTTCGCAAATGCATTATACTGTATAAGCTTCAATGTTATATCCTTTAACACTATATCATATTTTGATTGGTACGCTTACAAGATGAGAAACACATCCATTAAGTACTCTATTGCACCGGTTAGATATACATTGCACTTCTTTTCTTTAAATCCGACTTTCATAATTATGGTGTCTCTTATGTTCTGCGAATTATGCCAACGCTGTTCTATATTATTGAAAAATGTTCGATATAGAGCACGGATGTTAGCTCACCAAGGGTTTCAGAAGGAAAACCTCATCGAAATAATACAAAATCGAAACGAAGCCGTAGACGTTATAAAGAAATTGCAGGATGTATTCTCATTAATAATAACTCTGATGTTCTTTGCATCAGTCGGAAACTGTTTTTCAACTTTGTCTTTTGTAATAAATGTCGGAAGAAAAATTAGATTTGACGAAGTATATGGACACAGTTTTTATTTCTTTGTTTCCCTTATAAATTTGACGGCTATAATTGAATGCACTGCACAAGTTCCGAGAGAAATGGAGGACCTATGTGACAGTTCACAGAAAATAAAGGACTCAAAATGGTTTGAAAGTTTTCGACCTCAAAATTCAAATCTGGGAAGATATCTGAGCTTTAAACCTCAGGTGACTCTTTCAGCGCTTGACTTAATGTTCTTCAAAAGAAAATTAGTTCTTTCGATTATAGGCAGTATGCTTACGTACAGCCTACTTCTCGTTAATCTCTTTTCTCTAGGAATACGTCATTCAAACTCAGAAGACAGTAATTTGAATGCCAACTGTTAAACAATAATCGCCCTCTCATAAGAACAATCCGATGAGAAATAATCAGGATTTAATAATCTAACAAAGATTTTTTGAAATTTCCTTTCCATATAAAGCATAGTTTTGCAATTGTAATCAAATAATTATTAGTGACAAATAAGAAACTCTTTAGAAACTAAAATAAAAAATACATGACTAGTATATTTTAAAATGTTTCATCTGTGGTCCTCGTTTTGTTGAAATGTTTGTATCTCAGAGGACTAAATATTTCGCCTATGAAATTTATTGTACTGGTAGCTCTTGAAAATTGTCCAAAATAAATTAATTTGTAAAAGTTCAAATGTAATACGTCCTCAGACTAATAATGCATATTATGTTTCCGAAATATTACTACAGACTCTAAATGATAAGCAACATGAATAGACTTGTAAATATTCAAGAAATTACAAGTTTGAAAGGAGCTAAACTTGGTGTAATTGAGTCATAGCCGAATACAAGTGTAATAACAGATGAAAATGAAGAAAGAAAGACATCAATACAGAAATTCTATAATGTCTTTATAACAAGAGGAAAAAATGCTAAAATGTTATTTTACTATGTGCGTTTAAAACATTTTGAAAAATGCTTCTATAAGGGAATAAATAAAGAAATTCCTTTATATCTTGCCTTCATGCAAGAGTCACATCGATTTTTCATACTTTTTATATTACTGTTCATGAAAAAAACAATAAGTCCCGTATCCTGAGAAAGTTTATTTCAACTCCTCAATAATTCTTGTTAAAGACAAACAAGATATAGCTTGGCTCTCTGATGCATACTACACATCCTCTGTGGGATTACTACCGGGAGACCTTGATTGTCTCTACATTGTGACTGATATTCCGACTCTAAGAAAAGATATTAAATCGGTAAAGGCGGAATTTATCATTAATGAATCTGAATTTCAGACACTCAACACCTCGAAAGAGTCGACTTCAAGGCTATAGTATGTTCACTACTACCTTTCATTTGTAACATTTCCTCTTAGGAAGAAATGGAGCTTTATGTTCCGTCCGTACTAATAAACCCACCTCTCCAAACTGTTGTCTTTCCGTGGCGGTAAAGGGATGGTAACGGAATCCCAGACCGCTCATATAGTGCGAAAAGTTTCTGACAGAACGTTTTTTCAGTACCCATTAAAATTTCTACTATCCCACTGTTCAGAGCCTCGTTTTGATGTTCATGACGCACCATGACTGTTCGGAGACATACGTATGGTGACATAAAGTGTTGGACTTCTCAGTCAAAGCAAGTGTTGGACCCCCTCTGTGACTTTCAAGGAGAAGTTGACTGCAGGAAAACTATTTAGAAAAAAAAATATAGAATAATTTCTCACATCTAATTTATATATTTTTATAACACGCTATTACAGAAAACGCATGAAGAAAATTTTGATTTTCCATTTAACATTCTTTCAAATACCTAAAACACTTATCTGAATAGCGACGGACACAATCATGTATATAAAAGCAATTAAATCGTTTTTATTATATGAACCAAAATAAAGTTTTAAAAAAAGTGTTTTATTCTATAGGTCAAGGGCGATTAAACCAATTTATTTAAAGCCAAGGGCGAAGGGAGCCACTTGCCCTCAGGTGCCAGTCTAATTTGCAGACTCTAATTTAAAATGCTAAACTATTAAAACAAGGTCCAAATATTTTGAAATTAGGTAGGGGTTCCAGGTTTACATTACTCGACATCCGCTCGTTAACTTTGCTACGCTGTTATACTCTACAGTGCAACTATACCTCGCTATACGGCCGCTCTTTATACGGCATTTTGCTCTAACGGATTTTTTTAATTATGGCACTTTTTCCATTTACGGCCCACGATGTTTCGCTATACGGCCACAACAGCGGAAATTGATGATGGCAGCATATTAAAGCATAGTGATTCTTCATGTTAATGTTCGTCATCACATTAAAACAGTTTCTAATTTTTTTTTATATTTTTTATAATACCGAATGGACAAAAAGTCCGTAAAATCTTTAAAAATTCATAAAAGCCGAAAATATAACGAAAATTTAAAAAACAAGGTTTGCAGGGTTAGCATCGCTAGGTCACGGGATTTTTTCTAAGACAGGAAAAAAAATTCAAAAAACAGCTGACAGGAGGCGCTGACGTACACAAGTCAAAAATAGATACGCAAATAACGAAAAGAATGCTTCTAAATCGCTTATTACAGCGGTAGGTGTTCCAAGTGACCCCCACCGCAAGGGATAATACATTGCAGGCGAGTCACAAATCCAGCAACGGCAGAGTGCAGCAGGTCAGAATATATACATGACACCTCTAGACGGATCGCATCTTTCAGTTCCACAGATTGGAAGGACCAGATAGATACACCTGGGATGATACACCTGTTGATTAGTGTATGTCAGCGCCACCTGTCGGCTTTTTTTGAGTTATTTTTTTCCAGTCTTAAAAAAAATCCCGTGACCTAGCGATGCTAACAATGCAAACGTTTTTGTATTTTGGTTATTTTTCCGGTTTTTATGAATTTTTAAACTTTTTACGGACTTTTTGCCCACCCGGTATGTATACATGTGCATATGATTTCTTTTGTTTTTTTGTTCATATGTTTATTTTTTGAATTTCTTTTTATTATTACATTGTTTTGTACTTTTATTTTTATGTAGGCATTTTTATAGGAAATAAAAAGAATAAAAGGCTTTATGAACTAAAAAATATATTATCTATAACAAAATTGGAACAGATCCAGTTAAATTTGTATGGGTTTGTATCAAAATAATTGATTCGTTATACGGCTTTTCTTTTTACGGCCAACTTTTCCGGAACGTATCTAGGCCGTAAAGCGAGGTACGGGTTAATTCTATTTTCATTTTGTTCCTTAATGTTACGTTTCTTTTTACTAACAGCTACTATGGTAGAAACAAAAGAAAATGTGATTTGCGTAGCAAAACGAAGTTAAAAGATCCTCATATTAAAAAGAGATTTCAATGATGAACGCCATTATATTCCCTGTTTGCTTATAAACACTGCCAAAAACATTACGTGAGTGTCTTATGGAAAAGCCAAGGGGATTCGTGTCAGCTATTAAAGTAATCAGTGAAACGCCTACGGCCCCCCACTCCCTAAAAGGAGTTTCAGCCAATGGATAATTGATGACCGGTCGTGCCACAGCAGCCCCGCCGTACCTAAGGAATCGCCGCAAGGCGAATCAATACCAATCCGCCCCTAAGTGTCCAGTTCAGCTAGCGTCACCGCACGCTCCCCGTCTCCACGAGCCAGAGCATCAACAGAGCCAATCCTAATTTAGTCGTCTGTGACCACAACTTTTTGTTCAATTAATACAAAGCTATTCCCTTTACCACGCAGCCACCAGTCTGCACTCTACATCGCTCGATGAACTTTATTGTAAATAAACTTACAAAAGCACCACTCGTGCAAAAACTTAACAATACAGAAAACGTTGCTGAACCAAACAACAAACAAGTAACTATCAAATACAAAATCACACACCTCGTGTGAAAAGCCGTGTATCCACTACACGCACCAACAACGAAAAGTTAAACAGAAAAACTTAATACAACTCTTATCATTTTCTAAATCTCTGCAGCAGATCCAGAAATCCATCCTCAGTAGTCTCGGCATTGTCTGCCCTTGCATCTGCTCTCATCCTAGTATGTCCATAATCCGTGGTGTCCATAAGTCTGTCAACCGCGGCTTGATAACTGCAACAGCCGACCGATGTCGGCAAATGCCCCATTTCAATGCTTTGTCCCGTTCTCCTCTGTCGTCTCTCACAGTTCCCACAGGTTGTTTCTCTCTTACAGGGATCCTCCCCATGTTCTTTTTCTGCGCAAACTTTACACTTTCTTTCATTTTTACAATATTTAGCTACATGTCCTATACTCCAGCATTTATAACATATTGCAGGCTTCACATAGTTCTTCCAGGCATGTTGCATCCAACCAATCTTAATTCTTCTTAATCTCTCTATTTTCTTATAATCCTTTCCTTTTAACCGAAGTATCCAGCTATTTCCTCTTTTAGTCTTAAAGCACTTCACCACGTCTATATCCATCTCTCTCACTTCTTCATTTTGCTTTTTTAGCAATTCAATAAACTCGTCATTTTCATACTCATTTTCAACCCCATAAATGACAATGTTCGGATCTCTCAATTTTGGTATTTTCGCTTCATATTCTGCACTTAATTCCTTATTGCCATGAAACCCAGTTAGAAAAGTTTCCAGATCCTTTTCCGAGTCCACACCAACAATAATTCCTCCTTTTCCCGCCCTTCTGCAGGTCTTTATGCCAATACCCAGTTCCTCGGGTTTAATCAACATTTTAATTTCCCTTTTAGTATCGTCTGAATTCTTTTTCTTAGTGGGAATAATTTCCACCTCATATTTCTCAACTTTCTTAGACTTCTTGTCCGATTTCTTCCTCTCTAAGGGTTTTACTTTTACCACATCAGCAAAAGTCTTTACCCTCCGATCCTCAAGAACACTAATTTGCCCTTTCAAATATTGTATAATTTTTTGCTGTTCAGTTATTGAATTAATAAGTTCCGCTATATCTTCATTTATTTGACGTTTCTGATCTGCTGATATCTTAGATGTACTCACAACATTATTTATACGCTGGTATTTCAGCCTTACCAGATCTTCAGTCAAGACTCTCATTTCTTCCCACTTATCTCCTTCAGTCTCCATAATTATGGCGGTTCAATTCACACACTGTGACCCCACGCTCCTCCGGCGTTAGCAGTCTACCTTTCGGCAGACTCCCAGGGCCCACCACGTGGAGGTGCCGGAGGTGAAAATTAGTAGATTTAACAGAGCAAACTCAACCAAAGCGGAGGAAAAATTCCCCCAAAACACTCAAATTGCCTTTAGTGTCTAAGCACAAATCACGTAAATTATTATTATCTCAAAAGCGTGGGGTGGGCCCCCTATTAAAGTAATAGGTTTATCATGTCACCTTTCCATGATGAAACTTTCCATTCACTTTCCATCATGACTGACATTTCTTCAGAAAAAGTTCCCAGGGCAACGATTGATGCATTGACTTTTGTTTTTAAGAAATTAACATATTAATACCACGAAGAAAACTTCTAGAGAGATCATTTTTTAAAAAGGTTTATATCAAATGTTTAATGTTTGTAATAAAAACGTAAAACAGTTTCCTACATCAAAGCATCTAACGATATATTCTGTTTCGGTACAGTATAAAACTGGAAGCATTCCCAAGAAAAAACGCAGTTCTGGGAGTACATATGAAAAGAAACTAGAAATATATGGCAAAAGAAAAGTAATGTTTTCCTTCTTTCATTCTGAAAATTAAGGCAGCATTTAAAAGATATAATTATACACTGCTGGCCACTGTAAATGCAACACCCTGAAGGAAACATGCAAATAACATGAAATTTACAACATGCATTAGCGGAGGTGAGATATGCAAATGATTCGAATTTCAGCGCAGACGCACATCACGCGCGCCTGTGGCGCCACTTCAAAGCGTTATTTAAGGCTTGGAGATTTCGACGATTTCAAGTTCGGCAATTGTATTTTTCTTGTGGTTTTTTCAAAAAAACGATCAATTATGCCTCGTCGAAAACGGGGATCATCTTTTGATCAAGTATCCGAGTTCGACAGAAGAAGGACAGTGGCCTACCGAGATTGTGGATTATCTTTCAGGGAAATCGGTAGTCGTGTTGGACGAAACCAAACAACTGTAATGCGGATATGTGATCGTTGGATGCAGGAGGGTACGACGGACCGGCGTGTTCGATCGCATCCACCTCAGCGCACCACTTCACGTGATGACAGGCAAATTGTGCGCATGGCAGTGACGGATCGCTCAGTCACATCACGAACCATAGCACAGCACATGCAGTCTGTAACGCATCATCCAGTGTCTGCGCGTACCATTCGACGCCGTTTACAGCAGAGTGGTCTGTCCGCAAGACGTCCATTGCTTTGTCTACCCTTGACGCAGAACCACAGACGTCTCCGCCGCCAATGGTGCGATGACAGAAGGATGTGGACAGCAGAATGGAATGAAATTGTCTTTACTGACGAGTCACGCTTCTGTCTGCAACACCACGATGGTCGCATTCGAGTCTGGAGACACCGTGAAGAGAGGATGCTGAACAGCTGCGTTATGCACCGCCACACTGGTCCTGCACCGGGTATTATGGTATGGGGCGGTATTGGATATCACTCTCGCACACCTCTAGTACGCATTGCCGGTACTTTAAACAGCCAGCACTACATCTCCAAGCTGTTGGAGCCAGTTGTCCTTCCTTACCTTCAGGGCTTGCCCACAGCCATATTTCAACAGGATAATGCGGGACCACACGTGGCACGCATTGTCCAACGGTTCTTCGTCAATCGCCAGATTGAATTGCTTCCCTGGCCGCATCGCTCTCCGGATCTTTCGCCGATAGAAAACATGTGGTCCACGGTTGCTCTACGATTGACCCAGATTCCATCCCCAGCTGCCACAGCAGATCAACTTTGGCAACGTGTGGAAGCTGCTTGGTCTGCTGTACCCCAAGGACTCATCCAAAGTCTCTTTCAATCAATGCCGAGGCGTGGGGCAGCGGTGATCTCCAACATTGGCGGCTACTCTGGCTACTGATTTTGGCAGGAACCACACTTCACAGAAGTCTATAAATTTAATCATTTGATACTTGGTCAACATGTTATCTACAAAATAAATTTTGTTGTGATATCTCTTGTCTTTCTTGGTGTTGCAATTTGGGTGGCCAGCAGTGTATTTCCATATTATTGGTTTTCGAAAATGAAAAATCATACCAACATTTGCTTTTACTTTTATATACTTTTGTTCAACTAGGTTTATGCATTTTCTCTCTCCTTTGAAATCTAAATCATAGGATGTAGGAATAAATGCAAATTTTCCAACTCGTTATTAACAAAAGAAATTTACAAAAATTTGCAATAAAATATTAAATAATATATCTTCAGTGAGTGTGATGTTATAGCCGATTTAACTAAATAAATTTCTAGGAAAAAAGTCTATATTTCTACCTTTCGTCTATTGAAAGAAGTTATTTTTTTAAACTACCTTTTATGCAAAACCAGATTCATAGTATGTCATAGACTTTTAAGAAATCAAACAATTATGTTGTTTGAATAGAATAAGCTAAGAAAATATCATGAATAAAATAATTTATGCTCAGGTATTCTGAAATCTCTCTATTAGGTGCATTTAACTGTTCAACTAATATTAACTTTTATGATCCAAAGTAAGACTAAATAATACTTTAGCATCATATCTGGTGAACTTTCAAGCATTCTTTTAGAAAAAAATATTACGATTCAAGGAATCATAAATGACTCTTACACGAAGATTTTAATTTTCAATGAAGAAATTATAGATTCACTACTACTTGTGTACAGAAAATGAGAGTAATTTCTAGAATCATTTTTTAAAGTGACTATACGAAAATGTATCTTTAGTTTTGGAAAATATTTATCAGCTGTGTGTCCGTGTAACAGGGCAAATATTATGTTCAATATACCTTCAAAATAAAATTATATGAAATTTTATCGCAGAACTCATTCAACATGTTTTTTTAGCGTCATAATCATTTGTGGATGATGTTGATATTCAGGCGGAAAATTTCATTACGATCGGACAATTATGGATATTTGTACACATATTTCCGATGTCTCATGCTTATAGGAAACTCTGACCAAAATCCAAAAAGGAAAGCGATGGCTTTGTCAATATATACTGTTTTCGTTCTGAATTATATAGATTATATGACCTCGATCGTCATCAATTATACGAAATATCTTAATGTTTCCGGTCTGTACGCGCCATATGTTTTTCAGTTCACTTTGTGTTTTGTTACATTTTTTATTCTGAAACAGAAGGAAAAACAATTCACTGATATACTCAAACTTCTACAATTCAAAAACATGGATGCGAGAATTAAGAGACTCAATATTAAAATTATTTGTATATTTTTAGTAAATGCATTTTTCTGTGTAAGCTTCAGTATTATGTCTTTAAACAATAGCACATTTTTTGATTGGTACGCTTACAAGATGGGAAACACATCCATTAAGTACTATATTGCACCTGTTAGACTTTCATTGCACCTCTTTGCGTTTAATCCGACTTTCTTTATTATGGTGTCTCTTATGTATTGCGAATTATGCCAGCGCTGTTCCATATTATTGAAGAATATTCGATTTAGAGCACGACTGTTAGTTCGCCAAAGGTTTGACGAGAAAGACCTCTTAGAGATAATACAAAATCGGAAAGAAGCGGTAAACGTTATAAACAAAATACAGGATGTATTCTCATTCATAATAACTCTGATGTCATTTGCATCCATTGGAAACTGTTTTTCAAATTTGTCTTTTGTCCTAAATGTCGGAAGAAAGATTAGGTTTGACGAAGTATATGAAACTGGTTATTTTTTCTTTGTTTCTCTTATAAATTTGATAGCTATAATTGAATGCGCTGCACAAGTTCCGAAGGAAATGGAGAACCTATGTGAAGGTTTTCAGAAAATACAGGACTCAAAATGGTTTGAAAATTTTCGACCTCAAAATTCAAATGTGGGACGAAAACTGAGCTGGAAACCTCAGGTGACTCTTTCAGCATCTGACTTAATGTTCTTTGAAAGAAAATTAATTCTATCGATTATAGGTAGTATGCTTACGTACAGCCTACTTCTCATTAACCTTGTTTCTCTTGGAATACGTCATTCAAACTCAAAAGACAATAGTTTGAATGCCAAAGATTAAATTATAATGGCCCCTCATAATGACAATTTGATGACAAATAATCAGGACTAAATAATCTAAGAAAAAGTTTTCGAAATTTTCTTCCCATAGGTATCATGTGTTGTGTATCGCTTTATAATTAAAAATATATATAAATTAAATATACAGTGAATTAAATACTTTAATAATTTTCTCCACGTATTGTTTAACTTTGATTAGTGTCATTAGATTAATTTTCGCGCGGATTAATTGTAGTGGCATTCATGAAAATTGAGCAAATGATAAATCATGTTTTATGTACTATAAATGTAACATGCAGGAATTTAATGTATTTTAGTGTTTGATTGACTGACAATTTTCAATTTATTTTAATTCTTTTTCATGTGGATTGACTGACTCAAGGTAATTTTTTTTTAAATTAATCTTTGTTTAGTCTTTTTATTTATTTTCCCCCTCTTTATTTTTAAGTTTTATACGCTTAATTTTTTTCTTTATATATATATATTTTAAATTATCGCGCATTGGTTTGAAACACAGAAGTGTTTCTGGAGAATCTTAAAGAAATGCGATATAGTTTATTCAGTTTCATTCAAAAAAAGAGACGATTTTACCCACTTTTTGCAAAGGAATATACTGATAAGAGGACCACCTGGGGCTCCCCCGTATGTTTGTACCCGGATGTGAGAGTGCAGAAGCTCTGGACTTGGGTGCGGCCAATAACAGCACAGATGATATGAAATCGAAGTGGGGCCCCGTAGAATGGACTAAGAAGATTATAAAAAGGCTACACTCAAAAAATAAGGGACTTTTCTGGCTGACTCGTTGACTCGCTAACTTTTATTCTGATCCATGCTGCCTGTTCGGTGCCTACTGGAATCTTGGTAGAACGCCATGATGAAGATTGTTGAACAAAGACCCTGAACCTGGAGTATTGACTTTCCTGATGTACGAAGACGATGGAGCATGGAAGTGGACCCGAGGCCTTTAAGCTATCCGATAAGATAAGTTTTTTTTAGCCATGGCATAATTTAATAAAAAAAAAATTTTAAGTTTTTCTTGTCAGTCAATCTCAATTTTTTTAAATTTTTTATTGAGGCCAATTTTTTTCTTTATGTTGTTCAAGATCATACTTATTAATTTATTATGAGGGATTTTATTAGTTAATATTATGTTTACTAATAGAACGAGTGATATTATTAATATGTATGTGTATATTAATGTATAAAGAAGTTAAGGCAATGAGATAAGATT
Source organism: Dolomedes plantarius (assembly GCA_907164885.2). Lineage (NCBI taxonomy): Eukaryota > Metazoa > Arthropoda > Arachnida > Araneae > Dolomedidae > Dolomedes > Dolomedes plantarius. The sequence goes on along the minus strand of OU015493.1, from coordinate 117,055,724 downwards.
TCTCTAAATTCTATTGTTTAACGTAAGGTGATAAGATTTTATTAATTTGTGTTAAAAGTAATGAATAAAATTTTTGGTTTGATCCCTCAGTTAAAATTGTGTCTGTCATATTTTGTGAGTAATTATTTGTAAATTTCTGTTAGCCACAGAATCTAGGTTAGTGTTCTAGTTAGGAGATTTATAACACAATGCAATACTAACCACTATACGTTTTAATTATAAGGAATAAGTTTAAAATAATTAATACTCTTTGATTTATTTAAATAATTAAATAAATAATAAAAACAGTTTAGATACAACACATGGTTCTACAACTGTAATCTAACAATTATTGTGAACTAATGTGAAACTATTTAGAAACGAGAATAAAAATGTATGAACACGATATTTTTGAAAGCGTTTCATCTTTTGCCTTCGTTATATTAAAATTTTTGTATCTTACAGCAGAGCTCCGAAATCTTTTATCTTCCACGGTACAACAACGTTTTTTTCGATAATCCCGCAGCAGACCACAAGAAAAAGCTTGCAAATATATAAATTACAATAAATACGTATATGTTTTTATTAGATAAACAACACACAACAAAATGGCTCTATGTATCAAGATAATTATAATCATTTAAGTTTTATATAAATCATTTTGAACTGTACACCAACACAAGAATAAAAATATAAAATTATAGTTTACAAATAAAAAAAATTTCTCTTTAAATTTTTATATTAAAATTTGTTTTTTGTCTTTACTTAAGCCTAATAAATCAAAGTTAATTTAAATATAACTAATTTATTAATGAGATAATTTGAGATTGTTTTGATAAATGTGCGTTTTATATTTGCGTGTTTTATATTTAGTTCTATATTAGAAAGAGCTACAGTTTGTGGCGGTGAGAAGTTAATTTGTTAATTGGGGTTATTATATAATAAATATACTATTAATGATGATTGTGATTTTGAGTTGGTTGATTAATGATTGTGGTTAGTACATTGATTAATTATGATTCCCAAATGATGGAAACAACTCTGATTTACACTGACAAATTAATGTATTGATTATTAACACATAAACAATATGATACAATCCTACTAAATATTTCATCCTTTATTTACACATTACTCACAACTTCATTACTACTAAATTAATTCACTACGACTCATATATTTAATTCATTCACTTATTATGATAACATTTTATAAACATAATCACTCATATAACCATGTTCCATAACTACCAATATTTACTCATATATATAAGCATAACATCATATTAATTAAATTGTTTTTTTACGAATTATCTGTCATCTCCTTAACATTTTATACTCGAATAACATCATCATCGCGCTCTATATTAGTTATTAAGGCTACACACTGAGAAGCAATGACGGTAATATAAAAAGGAAACGCAAAAGTCGGTACCTCGAAATATGACTGTTGGATCACGATGATGGGCAGCTGGCATTCGTAAGGACGAACTTCGTTGTATTATCATCGCGCGGAACTAGGGCACTTTCTTCGTCTGGTACATGACTCCTTCACTCCTTGCAAACCCTCGGCACGGGACACTGGGGCGCTCTCTTCCTAGGTATTAGGGCTCCTCTGCATGGGTCACGACTTATACTTATATCATCGAGGATCTTCGTACATATTCATCGAATTGACACTACTTCTATATTTCAAACTTCTAGCAAACTCTCATCAAAGGTTATATGTGCCTTCCTTTCTTATTTCATATTATTTTCTCTTATTAATGCTGACTCCGCCTCTTACAATTTCCATTTGTCATATTATTACCATGCCATCGCCATTCGTCCGTGGCTGCCTCTTCTCAATCCCCTTTTCACCAATGCGCATCGAGGGCGGGATTTATAAAACTCTCTCTCTAACTTAACTTTTTCCCATGCTTCGGCTTCAAGCAGGGTGGCCTGTTTTATAGCCATCATAAATTTAGTCTTCCCTTTCTTGTTTTCTTCTATTCGTTGCTCTCTCCCTTTCTCTTTTTACTGCCCGTCATTTGCCATGTTTCTTTCTTATATTTAGCAATTATTTTACTTCGTCCCGTAATTTTCAATTCTCTTGCCCCTGGCCGTGACACTAATGTCATGTCCCTATGACACAGTTCATGGTCAAGGCCCTTTAAATATGATCGTTTGTCATTTTCAATTAGAACCAGTGTCGAAAAACTTTGTTCCCATAAGTGTGTCGTAGAAAAAGAGAGCAAAATTGCAATGGCCTTGTCAGAAATTTGTGGATATTCTTTCTAAACTGAAATCCAGAAATATGACGCTCGAGCATACATACAATATTTAGTAACAACATGTTTTTGTTTTTTGTATGATTTCGACCCAGAAAAATTACATATAAACAAAAAGTTAGAGGAATATTTTACTTGGAAAATTTTCTATTTAATGCGGTGGTTAATTTTTTTATTATCATAATCGATAAAAACACCGCGGCACAGTCAAGATCACCTCGCGGCACACTAGTGTGCCACGGCACAGCGGTTGCGGAGCACTGTCTTACAGGATAAAAACCATTTATTTCTTCTACGAAATTTTAGTACAACAGTAGCTCATGCAAATTGTCCGATTTCAGTTGATTTACATAAGCTTAAATGCAATAGACGCGGAGACTAATAATATTGTTTAAGAAATATTACTCCAGATTCTAAATGCTAAGCATCACGAATAGACTTGCAAATATTCAAGAAATTAAAAATTTGAATTGAACTATTTATTTATTTATTACAAATGCCTGGAAGATTGGCTATGACGCCATTAGTTCTCTTGTCTTCCAATAGATCTGAACTTCACAGTTTAAGAGCACGAGTCCAGATGAATAGCATCAAAAATTTTATCTTGTCCGCACAAAGGACATAAGGGGAAGCTCCAAAGTTTGAACCGATGCAAATATGTGGGCAAACAGTCATGGCCTGTTTGAGTAATAGCCGAATACAAATAAAATAACAGATGAAAATGAAAGAAGAAAGATATCAAGATTGGAATTCTGTAATTGCTTTATAAAAGGGAAAATATTTACCAAAACGCAGTAGCGTACGCAGAAATTTTCAAAGGAGGGGGTTATAGTCCAGTCAAATTAGGTTTTCATTTCGCATTAAATGAAGGGGTTGAGATTTTTCAGGAATGTGTAGGGGTTGGTCCCCTGAACAACGTCGAATAAAGTCCCCTCGATTTCAGTCGCCGCGGGGGGTCCAAAGGTCACTTTTTTAAGTTTTCGGCGTTTATCTCGAAAACAGGGTTTGGCACAGAAAATTGTCAAACCCAAAAATTAAAGCTTATAAAATTCCCTTCCAAATGGTAAATCCATGTTTGTACCCAAGTGTTACCGTAGACATAGACATAGACAAGGTACAATAACGTAACGAGGCACCAGAGAACAGGGCTCCATATCCTCGGTATGGAGAATTTTTTGTTTCTATATTTCCGTTCTCAGGATTAAAAGAAAAGTGTTGACTTGAAAGTTAGAATAATAGTAAAAATATTAATAATAATAATAATAATAATAAATAAATAAAAATAAATAATACTAATACTAGCAAAAAATAAATAAGTAAATAATGTGGCAGGTTTTATTTTTAAAAAAATTACGGTAGCAGACGATTAAGCAAAAATTAGTAAGGATAGTCTTGAGGTCGATCCATCAAAAAAACGCAGGTCAGAAGCAGGTCAGAAGCAACGGCAAATGTAAACTAAAATTTAGAAGAGGTTGGAGGGAGAGTTGAGAAAGGGGAAGGAGACCAGGCTGAATAATCAAAGTGGCCTTAGGACGCCCATAGCATTCCCTTGGATCGTAGTCGGGGAGGTTAGCTATTTCTTCGTTGTCTATTGAATATAATCTTTTGTAGAAGTTAGATTCGAGATCTTTAATGTGTTGCCGAATGGGTTCGATTCTCAGATCCCTGTGAATAAGTACGTTTTTAAGATACCAGGGCGCCTTCCTAATACCGCGGAATGTTTTATTTTGAATTGTCTGCAATCGCTGGATATGGGTGTCAGCCGCTGAGCCCCAAACAGGAACGGCGTACAACAGGATGGGACGCAGTTAGGTTTTATACAAGAGTAGTTTGTTATCTAAACCCTTTTGATTCTGGTACAGGAGGTGGGCGATATCCTTACTGACTTAAAAAAAATTTCTAATGTTATGTTCAATATTTTTCTTCCACGTCAGTCGACTATCGAGGTAAATTCCTGGGTATTTGCCCTCTGTCTCAAAGTGAACCAGTTGATTGCATACTGTGACCGGAGGAGGTGGAATTCTATTGTAACTGAAAAAAATAGCTTTAGATTTTAAAGGACTTAACTTGAGCCTCCACCGTTCGAACCATCGTTCAAGAATTCCAATATGTCTCTGTAGGAACTTGTGCATCAATTTAACATTTTGATGCTTAGGTAGTATTGCCGTGTCATCCGCAAACATGGCTAGTGTAGTGAATGGAGAGTTAGGAATGTAATTCATAAAAATATTAAAAAGGGTAGGTGCTAACTTAGAGCCCAAGTGTTACCGTTTTCGAGATATGAGCCGTTGAATATGAAATTTTTTCAAAAAAAGTGGTAGCGGTTCAGGTATCTCGTCAAACTTCCTCTTCTAACTCTTCAGTTAGAAGATACTTCAGTTACTTCTGACCTCAGTAGAAATTACTCCACATCACATTTCCACAAATACCTCCCTTGCCAGCATTCAGTGGAAATTGAGCAACGAATTGTCATGTCTCAAAGGTAATGGGCCAACAGCAGCTTTGTGGGTCCAGTACTTTGAAATGGTGGTGTTGATGAAAAAATTCATTGCAGCACAGCGCAACTGGGAAGATCATATGACAAGCGCCCAACTGATAATACCTTACTTCCATGCCAGCGGGCATTTTCATTATGCAAAGTGTACTCACCTATATGTACAACACATGCTGGGACTAACAACTCGCCACCTTCAACTTAAACAGGATTTTATAGATCGTGGATACTTCACTGTCAACAGAACTGGAACACCAATGGCTGGTGTGTGGTCTGACATGGCAATTGAGGTGACACTCATGTGTGACATGAAGAGTGAAGGAGAATTAACACGTGGACGAGGCTTTAGTGATTCGGTGTTGGCAAAATGGGTTGGGGGAACATGCACAGCTACAGCAATATGTAATTCATTTGAGATGATTTGTGGTGTCCATACTGCAAGAGGAGAACAACATGTTGAGTTTCGAGCATCACGCATAACCACAGATGATCTAGACAGAAAGAAGCTTGCTCAATAGTTGGCTGATCACCCGCCTTTTGTTGAACGTAATTGTTTGATGTCACTTTCAACGGGAGTAATTGGAACAAGTAACGTCAACTGCTACCAGGCCTTGAAAATTGAAACCCGCACAATGAGCACTTTTGTTGGAATGAATTTCTCAGAAGTGAAACAATCCAAGAAGGACTCAGTCGTTCCTTTAGCTGCGATGAGCAATATGATGAAAGTTAATGATGAGGTAGTGGTGGTAGAGCCTCTGATGAAATTTCAAAGAACTCTGATCACCAAGAAGAAAGAAGGGGATGTAGAGGAGTTGCTAACGTACGAGTTAGCCCCATACCCTATGTATCTATTCGCCGAGGGGATAATAAGAAAAATCAAAAGGTCAGCACTGTCTGATACTTTCCCAAAATGCAATCAACTGATCAATGTGAAGAACAGTTTCACGGTAATCCATGGCGGCTTCCTGCTTCATAGAGTAAAGTGGAACACCAACACCACCTTCGCCTCCATCTGCAATCAATATGTATCGTACATAATCAACCATTACGGCAACAGTTCAGCTGTGGTTTTTGATGGTTATGAAGACACGAACTCCACGGAAAGAGACGAACAACATCAGAGAGCATCACGTAAAACATCAGTGGATATTGACTTCAATAAGAACATGGTGGCTACTGTTCATCAGGAAAACTTCCTTTCCAATGAAAGGAACAAAACCAAGCTCATCACTATGTTAGTTCAGGCCGTGGGTGCAAGAGGTATACAGTCTACTACAGAAAAAGGAGATGCTGACTGCAGTATTGTCAGAGGTGAGTGGCAAAACACCTCTCATTTAACTCTGGTGATAGTAGATAGGTAAGACCTGCTCGTCTAACTTGTGGCACTCACCCCACGAGACACGAATGTGTGTTTCATGAAGGCCGGACGGGGTAACACAGAAGACAGGCTCTACTCTTCCCAACATCTGCAGGTCTTATCATTCAGCCAGTACATTCTCTGCATCCATAATTTCTCAGAATGTGACACTACGTCAGCGATTTATGGCAAAAGCAAAGCAGCAATAGTACAATGTTTCCAGCGGTATGCCAATGAAACAACAAACATCGCCAAAGTGTTTTATGACTCCAAATCTTCACCAGGAGACATTACTGGAGCTGAGGAACGAATGTTCCTGCTCATGTTCCAGGCCCCGCCAAATGAGCATGATCTCAATCACCACAGGTACCTTTCATTTTTCTTTGCTCGTACTGACCCCATTAAGTAAATTTAATAATTCATTAATATTCAATAATGAATTATACACTATCCGGCCAAAAATATCCGGACACCCCCCTAAAGAAGTGGATCTAGCAGGTGACGTAATCTGATGCGTAACCGAAAGCTATAAAAGTATTGGTAGTGGTTTGTCATGTCATATTTATACGTTTGTGAGACGATGAGTAAGTCAAAGGAGCTTAGTGACTTTGATCGTGGCATTATAGTGGGATGCCACCTTTGTGGGAAATCAGTTCGTGAAAATTCGGACATTCTACAGAAGCTGAAATGATAGTGAAGACTTTGACTTGTTTGAAACTTTTTCCGAAGTATCAGATTGACGGCTTTTAATATACAGGAAAGCAGTTGATGAAATAAATTGTATATAATATATTTAATGTAACTGTTGTTTGAACTTACTTTTGATAACCATTTTTTGATTATATGAACAACTTTTATACATTTTGGTTTGTTTTCTTACTTCCTCCTTTGTACTACAAGTGTTCTTCTGTATATTATGAGATATACATTATACGTACAGGCATACACAATTTATTATTTATATGGGTTATGAATACTATACGTATCTAATTAAACAGCATACAAAGTGATTAAGAGAGTTATAGACCATGGAAACGAAACTTGAGTGACGAGCGTTTTAGAAGCAAAATGTTGAAAAGAACCCCTAAACTTCAAAACGCTCTAACTATTTACCTGATGAAGATAAATTAGCATAACACATACATTTTTGAATGAAATTTTTCTCTCTACAACTTTCTCTATCATGAGTTTTCTGACAAATGGAAGGAGAAAGAGTTAGAAGAGGAAGTTTGACGAGATACCTGAACTGCTACCACTTTTTTTGAAAAATTTTCATATTCAACGGCTCATATCTCGAAAACGGTAACACTTGGGTACAAACATGGATATACCATTTGGAAGGGAATTTTATAAGCTTTAATTTTTGGGCATGATATTTTTCTTTGCGACGCACCATTTTCGAGATACGCCAAAAACTGAAAAAAGTGACCTCTGGACACCCACCTCCCGCGGTGCCTGAAATCGAAGGGACTTTATTAGGCGTTGCTCAGGGGACCATCCCCTACACATTCCTGATAAAATCTCAACCCCTTCATTTAATGCATGATTCGCCGCCATTTTGATCTAATTTGACTGGACTATTACTATGAAAGAGTAGTTTTGAGCAATCAGTGCAAAGCGTAAACCTAATTAAATAATATATGTAATCAGAACCAATGGGGGGGGGGGGTTATAACCCCCATCAACCCCCCCTTGCGTACGCCACTGCCAAAACGGGATTCCTATTTTGAAAGATGCTTTTACAAGGGCATTAATTAAGAAATTCCTTTATGTTTTGCTCGCAAGTGTCACATCGACTTTTCATGCTTTCTAAGTGACTGTTTCATCTGTGGTATTCGTTGTGTTGAAATTTTTGTTTTTTAAAGGACAAAGACTGTATATTTATCCTATGGAATTGTATAATACTAGTAGCTCATAAAAATTGTCCGACATATGTAAATTTTTAAAAGTTTTTATGCACTGATGCATATTATGCTTCAGAAATAATACTCCAGACTCCAAATGCTAAGGATCACGAATAAACTTTTAAATGTTCAACAAATTACAAGTTTCAAAGGAACTAAACTTGGCGTAAATGAGTGATAGCCGAATTCAAGTGTAGTAACAGATGAAAACGGAAAAAGAAAGAAATCAATATAGAAATTCTATAATGTCTTTATAAAAAGAGGAAAATATGCTGAAATATGATTTTACTATGTGCGTTTAAAACATTTTGAAAAATGCTTCTATGGGGGAATTAATAAAGAAATTCATTTATATCTTGCCCTCATGCAAGGGTCATATCGATTTTTCATACTTTTTATATTACTGTTCATAAAAAAAAGGAAGAAATTAGTCACATATCCTCAGAAATTTTCTGTTCAGCTCCTCAATAATTCTTCTTAAAGACAAACCAAATGTAGCTCGTCTCTCTGATGCATACCACACATCCTCTGTGGGATTACTACCACGAGAACTTGATGGTCTCTACATTAGACAGATATCCTGACTCTAAGAAAAGATATTAATCTGCTGAAATCGGCAAAGGCGGAATTTACCATTAATGGATCTGAATTTTAGACCCTCAATACCTCGGAAGAGTCGAACGCAAAGCTTTACTATGTTTACTATTACATTTCATTTGTAACATTACCTCTTAGGAAGATATGGAGCTTAGTGTTCCGTCCAAAATTATTTCTGCCCGTACTAATAAACCCACCTCTCCAAACTCCACCTGTACTATATTAACTGTACTGTATTCTTTAGTATTCTTTATATTAGATTTAATTTGAATATATTCTTCTATATTATTTTGTCTATAAAAATATCCCTTGCGATCTTTTTATAAATATATATATATATATTACATCAATTACATACACTGATCGTCGTATTTATTATATATAAATATATATATATATATATATATATATATATATATATATATATATATATATATATATATATATATATATATTGGCATTAATTGCATACATTGACCGTTGTTTTTACTTTGAATGTACTCCGTAGCGAAGTGAGGGTTTTCAGCTAGCCGTGTATATAAAAGCAATTAAATTGTTTTATTATATGGACCATAATAAAGTTTTTAAAAAAAAAAGCGTTTTATTCTATAGGCCATTTAAAGTCAAGGGCGAAGGGAGCCACTTGCCCTCAGGTGCCAGTCTAATTTACAGACTCTAATTTATAATGCTAAAGTATTAAAACCAGGTCCAAAGATTTTGAAATTAGGTAGGGGGCCAGGTTTACATTAGTCAACAGGCGCTCGTTAACTTTGCTACATTGTTGTACTCTACATTGTACCTATACCTCGCTATACGGCCGCTTTTTATACGGCATTTCGCTGTAACGGCCTTTTTTAATTATGACACTTTTTCGATTTACGGCCCACAATGCTTCGCTATATGGCCACAACAGCGGAAATTGATGATGGCAGCATATTATAGCTTAGTGATTCTTCACGTTAATGTTCGTCATCACATTAAAACAGTTTCTAAATTTTTTTTATATTTTTTATTATACCGGGTGGACAAAAAGTCCGTAAAAACATTAAAAATTCATAAAAACCGGAAATATAACCAAAATTAAAAAACAAGGTTTGCAGGGTTAGCATCGCTAGATCACGGGATTTTTTCTAAGACAGGAAAAAAAATTCAAAAAACAGCTGACAGGAGGCGCTGACGTACACAAGTCAAAAATAAATACGCAAATAACGAAAAGAATGCTTCTAAATCGCTTATTACAGCGGTAGGTGTTCCAAGTGACCCCCACCGCAAGGGATAATACATTGCAGGCGAGTCACAAATCCAGCAACGGCAGAGTGCAGCAGGTCAGAATATATACATGACACCTCTAGACGGATCGCATCTTTCAGTTCCACAGATTGGAAGGACCAAATAGATACACCTGGGATGATACACCTGTTGATTTGTGTACGTCAGCGCCACCTGTCGGCTTTTTTTTTTAGCTATATTTTTCCAGTCTTAAAAAAAATCCCGTGTCCTAGCGATGCTAACCCTGCAAACGTTTTTTTTTTATTTTGGTTATTTTTCCAGTTTTTATGAATTTTTGAAGTTTTTACGGACTTTTTGCCCACCAGGTACACATGTATACATGTGCCTATGATTTCTTTTGTTTTTTGTTTATATGTTTATTTTTTGAATTTCTTTTTATTATTACATTGTTTTGTACTTTTATTTTTATGTAGGCATTTTTATAGGAAATAAAAAGAATAAAAGGCTTTATGAACTAAAAAATATATTATCTATAACAAAATTGGAACAGATCCAGTTAAATTTGTATGGGTTTGTATCAAAATAATTGATTCGTTATACGGCTTTTCACTTTACGGCCAACTTTTCCGGAACGTATCTAGGCCGTAAAGCGAGGTACGGGTTAATTCTATTTTCATTTTGTTCCTTAATGTTACGTTTATTTTTACTAACAGCTACTATGGTAGAAACAAAAGAAAATGTGATTTGCGTAGCATAACGAAGTTAAAAGATCCTCATATTAAAAAGAGATTTCAATGATGAACGCCATTATATTCCCTGTTTGCTTATAAACACTGCCAAAAACATTACGGGAGTGTCTTATGGAAAAGCCAAGTGGATTCGTGTCAGCTATTAAAGTAATAGGTTTATTATGTCACCTTTCCATGATGAAACTTTCCATTCACTTTCCATCATGACTGTCATTTCTTCAGAAACAGTTCCCAGGGCAACGATGGATGCATTGACTTTTGTTTTTAAGAAATTAACATAATGCCATGAAGGAAACTTCTAGAGAGATCATTTTTTAAAAAGGTTTATATCAAATGTTAAATGTCTGTAATAAAAACGTAAAACAGTTTTCTACATCGAAGCATCCAACGATATATTCTTTTTCGGTACACTATAAAGCTGGAAGCATTCCCAAGAAAAAATTTACAAACTATAGTTACGCAGTTCTGGGAGTACATATGAAAAGAAACTAGAAATTTTTGGCAAAAGAAAAGTAATGTTTTCCTTCTTTCATTCTGAAAATTAAGGCAGCATTTAAAAGATATAATTATATTTCCACATTATTGGTTTTCGAAAATAAAAAATCATAACAACATTTGCTTTTACTTTTATATACTTTTTTCAACTAGGTTTATGCATTTTCTCTCTCCTTTGAAATCTAAATCATAGGATGTAGGAAGAAATGTAAATTTTCTAAATCGTTATTAACAAAAGAAATTTACAAAAATTTGCAATAAAATATTAAATAATAAATGTTCAGTGAGTGTGATGTAATAGTCTATTTAACTAAATTATTCCTAGAAAAAATGTCTATATTTTTACCTTTCGTCTATTGAAAGAAGTCTTTTTTTAATCAACCTTTTATGCGAAACAAGATTTATAGTGTCTTATAGACTTTTAAGAAATGAAACAATTGTGTTGTTTGAATGGAATAAGCTAAGAAAATATCATGAATAAAATAATTTATGCACAGGTATTCTGAAATAACTCTATTAGGTGCATTTAACTGTTCAACTAATATTAACTTTTATGATCCAAAATAAGACTAAATAATACTTTTTCATCATATCTGGTGAACTTTGAAGCATACTTTTAGAAAAAATTATTACGATTCAAGGAATCATAAATCACTCTTACACGAAGATTTTAATTTTCAATGAGGAAGAAATTATAGATTCACTATTACTTGTGTACAGAAAATGAGAGGAATTTCTAGAATCAATTTTTTAAAGTGACTATACGATAATGTATTTTTAGTTTTGGAAAATATTCATCATTTCGGTGTGCTTGTAACAGTAATAAGTTCAAATATTATGTTTAATATACATTCAAAATGAAATTATATTAAATTTTATCGCAGAAACCAGTCTACATAGTTTTTTAGCGTCATAATCATTTGCAGATGATGTTGATATTCAGGCGGAAAAGCTCATTACGATCGGACAATTATGGATATTTGTACACATATTTCCGATGTCTCAGGCTTATTGGAAACTCTGACACAAATCCAAAAAGAAAAGCGATGGCGTTATTAACGTACACTCTTTTCGTATTGATTTACATAGATTATATGACCACGATTGTCATCAATTATACGAAATATCTTAATGTCAACGGTCAGTACATCCCTTTTGTATTTCAGACTACTATGTGTTTTCTTACATTTTTTGTATTGAAACGCAAGAAAAAACAAGTCACTGGTATACTCAAACTTCTACAATTCAAAAACATGGATGCGAGAATTAAGAGACTCAATATTAAAATTATTTGTATATTTTTAGTAAATGCATTTTTCTGTGTAAGCTTGAGCGTTATGTCTTTAAACAATAGCACATTTTTTGATTGGTACGCTTACAAGATGGGAAACACATCCATTAAGTACTATATTGCACCGGTTAGACTTTCATTGCACCTCTTTGCGTTTAATCCGACTTTCTTTATTATGGTGTCTCTTATGTATTGCGAATTATGCCAGCGCTGTTCCATATTATTGAAGAATATTCGATTTAGAGCACGACTGTTAGTTCGCCAAGGGTTTGACGAGAAAGACCTCTTAGAGATAATACAAAATCGAAAAGAAGCGGTAGACGTTATAAACAAATTACAGGATGTATTCTCATTCATAATAACTCTGATGTCATTTGCATCCATTGGAAACTGTTTTTCAAATTTGTCTTTTGTCCTAAATGTCGGAAGAAAGATTAGGTTTGACGAATTATATGAAATTGGTTTTTTTTTCTTTATTTCCCTTATAAATTTGATAGCTATAATTGAATGCGCTGCACAAGTTCCGAAGGAAATGGAGAACCTATGTGAAGGCTTTCAGAAAATACAGGACTCAAAATGGTTTGAAAATTTTCGACCTCAAAATTCAAATCTGGGACGAAAACTGAGCTTCAAACCTCAGGTGACTCTTTCAGCATCTGACTTAATGTTCTTTGAAAGAAAATTAATTCTATCGATTATAGGTAGTATGCTTACGTACAGCCTACTTCTCATTAACCTTGTTTCTCTTGGAATACGTCATTCAAACTCAGAAGACAATAGTTTGAATGCCAAAGATTAAATTATAATGGCCCTCTCCTAATTACAATCTCATAATAAATAATCAGGATTTAATAATCTAAGAAAAAGTTTTTGAAATTTCCTTCCCATATGAATCATGGCTCTACAACCGTAATCTAACAATTATTGGGGACTGGTCGAAAACCGTCAGCGGCGGAATCGCAGGCGCCGAGTCGTCTACCAGGACCATTTCTCGTTGTTCGGGGATCATGTGATCAAAACCCGAACGGTTAATTGCGTCGTAGTCAGTCGGACGGTTGTATTCCGGGGTGTGACCACGGATAAGCTACATGCGCATTCGTATTAATTCATTTTATTCCCATTTGTCAAGTTTTTTCTTAATTTGATGTAAACCTTGAAATCAGGTGTAATTCAATTCTAATTAAATGTGGTGTTCAGGATCATGGGCCTATTTCTTAGTGTTCCTGTGTCTAATTAATCTCGTGTCCAGCCAAGGGAGATGGGTAAGTTACCCAATCGTTTCTATTCTTTAAGTACATATTCTATATAGCCATTCGTTTAAACCCATTCTTTATTCGCAAAGGGGAAGCTTAATTCTCCCCATGTATGGTCCGTCGAGCCGGAGTGCACCTATCGTGTAATGAGTCTAATTAGTAATTTTAGTAATTAATTAGTCAATTCTTTCAAGTCATTTATTCGTTTGTGCATTTTATGCATTCTTTTGTTTAGAAACGTATTCAAAATCTCATATATTCATTCTATTTAATGTAGTATTTGATATAGTAGTGCTATGTTTGCTATTGTTTTGTTACTGTTGATCATTCTGACATTATTAGGCTGTATGCAAAATTCACGCTATTTTTAGAATTTTCTGTTGTTTATTATAGAATTTAAGTATGTCCCCTAAACTGTCAAAGAATTTAACTCATTTTGAACAGGTCTGTCGTGAAATTGATCATGTAAAAAAGAAAATTGAGGATTGTGAGTCTTGCGAGCACGCACGAGTTACGGTTTTAAAATCGAAAGTGAAAGGGTTAGAACAGAAGTTAGAAAACTCATTCCAGAATTTATCGTTGAATGATAATGAAGATAATTTCGATATATTTATGAGTTATCAGGATATCCTTACAGATTTATCGGTGGATTTAGAGAGTAAAACTGAAAAGATTGTTGAGGAGGTGGACAATTCGGAGTCAAAAAAGGTGCATTCGGAATCGAAATCAAATGCGGTCCGCCTGCCAATCATAGAAATTCCCTTGTTCTTTGGGGAAAATTGGATTAGTTTTAAGGAATTATTTAGTTCTACCATTTTGAAAAATGAAAGTCTTTCTAACGTTGAAAAATTGCAATATTTGCAAAGTTCGGTTCGCGGGAATGCTGCGAAACTAATTCGAGGATTCGCTTTACAGGGTGAAAATTTAGAACACTGCTGGAATATACTGAAGAATCGTTATGAAAATAAACGCTTACTCGCGGTTTCGCAAATAAACAAAGTTTTTTTGCATAGGGTTAATAAAGTAGATAGCCCTAAAGGCCTTTTAGAGTTGATTGACGTTTGTAACGAAGCTATTCGCAACTTAGACACGTTGGGTCTAGAATCAAATTCTTTGAGTGATTTGATATTTATTAATTTTATGCTTGCTAAATGTGATTCATCAGTCAAACAAAATTGGGAACGTAGCCTAGAAGGTGATTCGATCCCGGATTTGAATACTTTTCGATCTTTCATTGAAAGAGAAGCTAGGGCAATGCAAGACTTAAAATCGGAAACAAAACATGCGTTTGTTAAAAAACCAAATCAACCGACGTTCGGAGAAAGAAAAATGATAGTTAACAATTCAATCAGTGTAAAGGAAGTAAAATGCATTTTATGTTCTCAAAATCATCAGTTATTCAAATGTTGTAATTTTAATCGTATGAATGTTAATGAGAGGTGGAATTACGTCAAGGAAAACAAGCTATGTCCCAACTGCTTACGTTCGAATCATCTTTTAGACAAATGTAGAATTAACATTTTTTGTAAAAACTGCGCTAAGAAGCATCACACTTTATTACATAAGTATACGGAGGATAATGCAAATATTTCGAGGGAGATTCATCAGGAATCAGTTTCAAATAATTCGCAATGTCAGTCACCTGTTCACAATGATGTTTTATTATCGACAGCCCTTATTAAAGTAAAATCCCCGAAAGGTCAGGTAATTAGGTGTAGAGCGCTGATCGATAATGCTTCACAGAATTCGTTAATTTCTAAACAGTGTGCCGAGCGGTTGAATTTAGCCTTGATTGGCTCGAAACATCAGTTGATAGGAATCAATGGAATGTCCGCAGAGACTTCTTTGCATGTCGCGGAATTTAAAATTTCTCCTCATTTTTCGAATGATTTTAGTACTGTTAGGGCTTTGGTAGTTAATCGGGTGACTACTCCTCTCCCTAATTTTAGGCTGGATAGGGAAAGTTGGCCACACACAGAAAATCTGCTTCTGGCTGATCCTGAATTCCATAAAGAACGCCCAGTTGACCTGCTAGTAGGAGCAGATATCTTTGCAAGCATAATACAGGGTCCAGCCATTCAGGGTGAACGTGGGGAACCAGCTGCCATTCCCACGACACTGGGCCACATTTTAAGCGGTCCTATTGACAAAACTTCCAAAAATCCAGAAAACTATTCTCTATGCAATCTTAGTTTAAATGAACAACTTGAAAGATTCTGGGCTCTGGAATCAGTGCCTCAACATCATCCTATACCGGACATTGAGGATCCGGCAGAAATAATATATAGAGAGACTGTTAAAAGAAATGAAGACGGGCGGTACGTTGTCAAACTGCCAGTCAAACCAGACTGTGAATTAGGAAATAGTGCAAACCATGCATCTAAATTATTTCTAATACTAGAACAAAAGCTAAATAAAAATAAACAATTGAAAGAATCGTATTCAGAATTTATGGATGAATATAAGCAACTGGCCCATATGCAAGTTTTAACTGAAGACGAAAAACGTTTTGAACCCAATTTTTATCTTCCACATCACGCGGTAATAAATGACAACAGTAGTACGACCAAAGTCAGAGTCGTCTTCAATGCGTCAGCCAAATCAACGAATAACAAATCTTTAAATTCTATACTATTTACCGGCCCTAAATTGCAAACAAGTATCTTCTCCAACCTAATACAATTTCGGTCGTACCAGATTGCCTTGTCGGCCGATCTAGAGAAAATGTATAGGCAAATTCTCGTAACCGAGGAAGATACCCACCTCCAACGTATATTTTGGAGAAATAATGTGGCTGACCCATTGAAAGAATTCAAGCTCAATACGGTGACGTATGGCACGTCATGTGCCCCTTTTCTGGCCTTGCGCACCCTCCAACAATTATGCGATGATGAAAAGGACAATTTCCCGCATGCAGCTAACATCGCGAAAACCCACTTTTATGTTGATGATTTCTTAGGGGGTGCCGACAGTATCGAAGATGCTAAAACTCTCATCTCAGACTTACGAAATCTATTTTTTGCAGGGGGATTTAACCTTCGTAAGTGGTGTTCTAATAAAAATGAAGCCATTGATTTTCTCCCAGAGTCTCAAAAGTGTAGTCCCATAACACATAACTTTCAACCTGATTCTGCTCAAAGAATATTAGGGCTGGAGTGGAATCTGAATACAGATGTCCTTCAAGTGAGAGTGTCAAAGGACACCAGGGTCGCAACCAAACGGCAATTATTATCCACAATTGCTCGGATATTTGACCCATTGGGTCTCCTCGCCCCTTCCACCATTATCCTTAAAATTCTTATGCAAGAGGTGTGGAAACTGAATCTGAAATGGGACGAAAAGCTTCCTTCAGACATTTTAGACACCTGGAGCAAATTCGATTCCCAAATTATGTATTTTCAAGAAATGCAGATATCTAGGTGCTTATACATAGATCAATCGTCATTGGTGGAGCTCCACGGTTTTTGCGACGCTTCCCCCAAGGCATATGCCGCAGTATGCTACTTACGAGTATTCTCTCCAGATGTTAAAGTCTCTATTGTAGCAGCAAAGACAAGAGTTGCACCCCTGCAATCAGTTACGCTGCCAAGACTCGAACTATCCGCAGCACTTCTGTTAGCGGAACTTGTGACCATAGTGCAATCAGCTGTGCGAGGGAAAATAGACACTACAGTTTTGTGGACAGACTCCACTATCACCTTAAGTTGGATCAAAAATCCGCCCACTAATGGAAACCCATTTGTCCAACATCGGGTTCAGAAAATCCTCAACCTAACTAAAAAGGAGCAATGGTTTCACACACCCGGAGTGGCGAACCCGGCTGATTTGGCCACCCGTGGTATTTGTCCGGAACTTGTTCTGTCCCTCATTCGGCAGCAGTTCTGGATTCCTGACGGCCGGTCTGCAGTTAAAAAGGAACTTAGAACATGTGTTCGATGTTTCAAATTGGTCGCCAAGCCTATTCATCAAGTCATGGGAAACTTACCAAGTTCCCGAATCACCCCGTGTCGACCATTCGAAAAGGTAGGGGTGGATTTTGCTGGACCATTCGCGACAAAATGCCAGCATAAAAGAAAATCTACACAGTTCAAGTCCTACATGTGTTTATTCATATGTATGTGTAGTAAGGCAATTCATCTCGAATTAGTATCCGATCTGTCAACCAATGCCTTTCTCCTTACTCTCCGACGATTTATTGCACGGAGAGGTATTCCAACTGATATATGGTCAGATAATGGAAAAAATTTTGTAGGTGCTGCTGCATACCTCAAATCTCTGGTGAGAATCACCCAAGATGCTGAAATCCAGGACTTCTGTTCTTCACGCCAGATTAGTTGGCATTTCAACCCCCCTTATGCCCCGAACTTTGGTGGGCTTTGGGAGGCCTCCATAAAATTGATGAAACGGCATCTATCCAAATCTTTAAACGGAGCCATTCTGAACTTTGAGGAAATGGCCACTGTACTTTGCCAAATCGAGGCGTGTATTAATTCGCGCCCTTTATGGGCTCTCTCAACAGATCCAAACGATCTGTCGGCTCTTACTCCGGGGCATTTTCTTATCGGTGTTCCTTTGTTGGAATTACCCGAACCTACAAATACTAACTGTTGTCTTAGCTCTCATTCTAGATGGCATCTGTTGCAGACATTGAAAGCCAGTTTCTGGCGGCCGTGGAGCCGGTCCTATCTCCAAAATTTACTCAGTCGTAAGAAGTGGACGACTGGCACACAGCTGCTTGAGCCAGGACAGCTGGTACTCCTGGACCAGGCTGACAGCCCAGCCTGCCACTGGAAGTTAGCCAGAATATTAGAAGTACATCCTGGCGAAGATGGTGTTGTCAGAGTCGCCACCCTACAGACGTCTCATGGCAAAATTCGAAGGTCGGTCAGTCGCCTTGCGGTCCTACCTGGACCATTGGCCCCGGCGGAAGATGGTCGAAAACCGTCAGCGGCGGAATCGCAGGCGCCGAGTCGTCTACCAGGACCATCTCTCGTTGTTCGGGGATCATGTGATCAAAACCCGAACGGTTAATTGCGTCGTAGTCAGTCGGACGGTTGTATTCCGGGGTGTGACCACGGATAAGCTACATGCGCATTCGTATTAATTCATTTTATTCCCATTTGTCAAGTTTTTTCTTAATTTGATGTAAACCTTGAAATCAGGTGTAATTCAATTCTAATTAAATGTGGTGTTCAGGATCATGGGCCTATTTCTTAGTGTTCCTGTGTCTAATTAATCTCGTGTCCAGCCAAGGGAGATGGGTAAGTTACCCAATCGTTTCTATTCTTTAAGTACATATTCTATATAGCCATTCGTTTAAACCCATTCTTTATTCGCAAAGGGGAAGCTTAATTCTCCCCAGGGACTAATGTGAAATTATTTAGAAACGAGAATAAAAATGTATGAACACGATATTTTTGAAAGCGTTTCATCTTTTTCCTTCGTTATATTAAAATTTTTGTATCTCACAGGATAAAGACCATTTATTTCTTCTACGAAATTTTAGTACAACAGTAGCTCATGCAAATTGTCCGATTTCAGTTGATTTACAAAAGCTTAAATGCAATGCACGCGGAGACTAATAATATTGTTTAAGAAATATTACTCCAGATTCTAAATGCTGAGCATCACAAATAGACTTGCAAATATTCAACAAATTAAAAATTTGAATTTAACTATTTATTTATTTATTACAAATGCCTAGAAGATTGGCTATGGCCCATTAGTTCTCTTGTCTTCCAATAGATCTGAACTTCACAGTTTAAGAGCACAAGTCCAGATGAATAGCATCAAAAATTGTATCTTGTCCGCACAAAGGACATAAGGGGAAGCTTCAAAGTTTGAGCCTATGCAAATATGTGGGCAAACAGTCATGGCCTGTTTGAGTAATAGCCGAATACAAATAAAATAACAGATGAAAATGAAAAAAGAAAGATATCAAGATTGGAATTCTGTGATTTCTTTATAAAAGGAAAAATATTTACCAAAACGGGATTCCTATTTTCTTCTAAAACATTTTGAAAGATGCTTTTTCAAGGGCATTAATTAAGAAATCCCTTTATGTTTTACAAGTGTTACATTGACTTTTCATGCTTTCTAAGCGACTGTTTCAACTGTGGTATTCGTTGTGTTGAAATTTTTGTTTCTTAGAGGATAAAGACTGTATATTTATCCTATGGAATTGTATAATACTAGTAGCTCATGAAAATTGTCTGACATATGTTAATTTTTAAAAGTTTTAATGCATTGATGCATATTATTCTTCAGATATAATACTCCAGACTCCAAATGCTAAGGATCACGAATAAACATTTAATTGTTCAACAAATTACAAGTTTGAAAGGAACTAAACTTGGCGTAAATGAGTGACAGCCGAATTCAAGTGTAATAACAGATGAAAACGAAAAAAGAAAGAAATCAATACAGAAATTATGTAATGTCTTTATAAAAAGGGGGAAATATGCTAAAATATGGTTTACCTATGTGCGTTTAAAACATTTTGAAAAATGCTTCTATAACGGCATTGATAAAGAAATTCCTTTATATTTTGTCCTCTTGCAAGGGTCATATCGATTTTTCATGCGTTTTACATGACTATTCAAGAAAAAAATACAATTAGTCCCGTATCCTGAGAAAGTTTGTTTCAACTCCTCAATAATTCTTGTTAAAGACAAACGAGATATAGCTTGGCTCTCTGATGCATACCACACATTTTTGTGCGTTTACTACCCGGAGACCTTGATTGTCTCTATAGTTGACAGATATTCCGACTCTAAGAAAAGATATTAAATCGGTAAAGGCGGAATTTATCATTAATGAATCTGAATTTCAGATGCTCAACACCTCGAAAGAGTCGACTTCAAGGCTTTAGTATGTTTGCTACTACCTTTCATTTGTAACATTACCTCTTAGGAAGATATGGAGCTTTGTGTTCCGTTCAAAATTATTTCCGCCCGTACTAATAAACACACCTTTACAAACTGTTGTCTTTCCGTGTCGGTAAGGGGATGGTAACGAAATCTCATACCATTCATATAGTGCAAAAAGTTTCTGGCAGAAAGTTTATTCGATGCCCATTAAAAATCCTACTATCCCACTGTTGCAGAACCTTGTTTTGATGTTCATGACGCACCAGGACTGTTCGGAGAGATGCGCATGGTGATATAAAGTGTTGGACTTCTCAGTCAAAGCAAGTGTTGGACCCACTCTGGGATTTTCAAGGGGAAGTTGACTGAAGGAAAACTTTTTAGAAAACAATATAGAATAATATCTCATAACCAATTTATATATTTCTTATAACACGCAATTACCGAAAACGCATGAAGAAAATTTTAATTTTCCATTTAAAATTCTTTCAAAAACCTAAAATACTTATCTAAATAGCGATGGATATAATCATCTATATAAAAGCCTTTAATTCGTTTTTATTATATGAACCATGATAAAGTTTTTTTTAAAAAAACGTTTTATTCTATAGGCTATTTAAAGCCAAGGGCGAAGGGACCCACTTGCCCTCAGGTGCCAGTCTAATTTGCAGACTCTAATTTATAATGCTAAAATATTAAAACCAGGTCTATACATTTTGAAATTAGAAAAGAGGCTCAGGATTACATTAGCCTATAGACGCTCGTAAACTTTGCAACCCTGTGATACACTACAGTATTTTATTTACATTTTTTTCTTAACGTTACGTTTAGTTTTACTAACTACTATGGTAAAAATAAGAGATGAAAATATGATTCTCGTAGCATAACGAGGTAAAAAGATCAGCATATTAAACAGAAATTTCAGTGCTGAAAATCATTATTTTCTATGTTTGCTTATAAACACTGTCAAAATCATTATGGGAGTGTCTTAAGGAAAAGCCAGGTGGATTCGTTTCAGCTATTAAAGTAATAGGTTTTTTATATTCACTTCCCATGATGAAAGAAGACTGTAATTTTTCAAAAACAGTTCCCAGGGCAACGATGGATCCATTGATTTTGTTTTTCAGAAATCGACATAACAATATTATGAAGGAGACTTCTAGAAAGATCATTTCTTAAAAAGGTTTTTATCAATAGTTTAATGTTTGTAATAAAAAAGTAAAATAGATTTTTACATCAAAGCCTCTAACGGAACATTAAGTTTCGCTACAGTATAAAGGTGGAAGCATTCCCAAGAAAATATTTAGAAACTATAGTTACGCAGTTCTGGGAGTACATATGAAAAGAAGCTAGAAATTTTTGGCAAAAGAAAAGTAATGTTTTCCTTCTTTCATTCTGAAAATTAAGGCAGCATTTAAACGATATAATTATATTTCCACATTATTGGTTTTCAAAAATAAAAAATAATAATAACAATATTTGCATTTACATTTATATACTTTTGTTCATCTAGGATTATGCATTATCTCTCTCCTTTGAAATCTAAATCATAAAATGTAGGAATAAATGTAAATTTTCCAAATCGTTATTAACAAAAGAAATTTACACAAATTTGCAATAAAATATTAAATAATATTTTTTCAGTGAGTGTGATGTAATAGTCTATTTAACAAAATAATTTCTAGAAAAAAAGTGTATATTTCTACCTTTCGTCTATTGAAAGAAGTTATTTTTTTAATCTACCTTTTATGCGAGACCAGATTCAAAGTATGCCATAGGCTTTTAAGAAATGAAATAATTATTTTGTTTGAATGAAATAAGTTAAGTAAATATCATGAATAAAATTAATTTATGCACAGGTAGTCTGTATTCACTTTATTAGGCACATTGAGCTAATCAACTAATATTAACTTCTATGATCCAAAATAAGACTAAATAATACTTTTGCATAATATCTGGTGAATTTTCAAGCATACTTTTAGAAAAAATTATTACTATTCAAGGAATCATAAATGTGTCTTACACGAAGATTTTAACTTTCAATAAGAAAGAATTTATAGATTTACTATTACTTGTGTACAGAAAATGAGAGGAATTTCTAGAATCAATTTTTTAAAGTGACTATACGATAATGTATTTTTAGTTTTGGAAAATATTCATCATTTCGGTGTGCTTGTAACAGTAATAAGTTCAAATATTATGTTTAATATACATTCAAAATGAAATTATATTAAATTTTATCGCAGAACCCAGTCTACATAGTTTTTTAGCATCATAATTATTTGCAGATGATGTTGATATTCAGGCGAAAAAGTTCATTACGACTGGACAAATATGGATATTTGAACACATATTTTCGATGTCTCAGGATTATAGGAAACTCTGACACAAATCCGAAAAAAAAAAGCGATGGCGTTGTTAACATACACTCTTTTCGTACTGATTTACATAGATTATATGACCACGATTGTCATCAATTATACGAAATATCTTAATGTTTCCGGTCCGTACGCGCCATATGTTTTTCAGTTCACTTTGTGTTTTGTTACATTTTTTGTTTTGAAAAGCAAGGAAAAACAAGTCACTGGTATACTCAAACTTCTACAATTCAAAAACATGGATGCGAGAATTAAGAGACTCAATATTAAAATTATTTGTATATTTTTAGTAAATGCATTTTTCTGTGTAAGCTTCAGTGTTATGTCTTTAAACATTAGCGCATTTTTTGATTGGTACGCTTACAAGATGGGAAACACATCCATTAAGTACTATATTGCACCGGTTAGATATACATTATACATCTTTGTTTTAAATCCGCATTTCCTTATTATGGTGTCTCTTATGTTCTGCGAATTATGCCAGCGCTGTTCCATATTATTGAAGAATATTCGATTTAGAGCACGATTGTTAGCTCGCCGAGGGTTTGACGAGAAAGACCTCTTAGAGATGATACAAAATCGAAAAGAAGCGGTAGGCGTTATAAAGAAATTACAGGATGTATTCTCATTCATGATAACTCTGATGTTCTTTGCATCCATCGGAAACTGCTTTTCAAATTTGTCTTTTGTCCTAAATATCGGAAGAAAGATTAGATTTGACGAAGTATATGAAAATAGTTATTTTTTCTTTGTTTCCCTGATAAATTTGATAGCTATAATTGAATGCGCTGCTCAAATTCCGAAGGAAATGGAGAGCCTATGTGACAGTTTTCAAGAGATAAAGGACTCAAAATGGTTTGAAATTTTTCGACCTCAAAATTCAAGTCTGAGACGAAAACTGAGCTTGAAACCTCAGGTGACTCTTTCAGCATTTGACTTAATGTTCTTTAAAAGAAAATTAATCCTTTCGATTATAGGTAGTATGCTTACGTACAGCCTACTTCTCATTAACCTTGTTTCTCTTGGAATACGTCATTCAAACTCAGAAGACAATAATTTGAATGCCAAAGATTAAATAATAATGCCCCTCTCTTAATGACAATCTCATTACAAATAATCAGGATTTAATAATCTAACAAAAAGTTTTTCAAATTTCCTTACCTTATGAATCATGGTTCTACAACTCTAATCTTACAATTATTGGTGACTAATGAGAAATTATTTAGAAACGAGAATAAAAATGTATGAGCACAATATTTTTGAAAGCGTTTCATCTTTTGCCTTTGTTATACTAAAATTTTTGTATATTACAGGATAAATACCAGTTATTTTTTCTACGAAATTTTAGTACAACAGTAGCTCATGCAAATTGTCCGAGTTCAGTTGATTTACAAAAGCTTAAATGTAATGCACTCGGAGACTAATAATATTGTTTAAGAAATATTACTCCAGATTCTAAATGCTAAGCATCATGAATAGACTTGTAAATATTCAACAAATTGAAAATTTGAATTGAACTATTTATTTATTTATTACCTAATGCGTAGAAGATTGGCTATGACGCCATTATTTCTTTTGCTTTCCAATACAGAAGGTCGGGAAAAGGTCCAATACAGAAGGTCGGACTTTATGGAAACGATTTTGTAATTTGTGTTTGGCGTTTGTATTTTGAGAAAAAAAATTGGCAACTTCAGAATAATCGTCTGCTATTATTTTGCTTTGATTAGAATGTAAAATAAAAGATTTATTTTTAAAATGTTTCCTAAAATTGAATGATAGCTCGAAGGTTACGTAACTGCACTTTCCGGGGAGAAATATTCGTATCAGCAAATTATAAAGCGGTGTAAAAATCTCGGTTATGGCATTTCAAAAATTGGTATTTATAATGTATTAAATTTGAAAGGG
Organism: Dolomedes plantarius; assembly: GCA_907164885.2. Taxonomy (NCBI): domain Eukaryota; kingdom Metazoa; phylum Arthropoda; class Arachnida; order Araneae; family Dolomedidae; genus Dolomedes; species Dolomedes plantarius. The sequence continues at coordinate 117,030,957 of OU015493.1, read as the reverse complement.
AAAAAACGTCTAACTGAAAGTAAAAATGAAAACATGACCACTAAACCTCATCCTAAGACTGTTAGAACGCAGGAATATATCAAGAAAGTGAAGTCTATGATCCTAAAAGAAAATCCGCCGACTCAAAGATCCATTGCATCGAAACTAGGAATGTCTTCTGGCACTGTAAGCAAAATCATTCATAAAGATTTGAAGTTAAAAAAAGATGTTTAAACCTAAAGTTCATCTGCTGTTTCTAAAGCATACTGCTGAACGAAAAACAAATTGTAGAAAATTATATGAAAAACACCTAGCTGCTGAAAACTGAAAATTTGTGATAACACTCGATGGGGCATGGGTGTATTTAAGTGACTGTAATAAAACAGATCAATTTTCTATTGCTCAACTGACGGAAATGACCGTACGAAATGGCTAAGTCAGCGTACAGAAAAATTCTCAAAGGTTTTTATGATAGTAGCAGGATTTTGTTACAACAGCAAATTAAAATAAAAAAAATTTCAAGTAAAGCCAAAATTAATTCCCTCTACTATCAGCAGAACATTTTAAAGCCAATTTTTGAAGAAGAAATTCCAGAGTTATATGGAAAGGACATTGATAAAGTTGAGCTTCATATGGGCAAAGCCTCTAGTCACACGTCTAAATCAACTGCCGCTTATTTTGGAAAGAAAGAATCAGAAACAGGAATAAAATGTATTCCATTTAATGAAATACCTGTAAAATTACCTGACTCTTCTCCAATGGACTTTTGCGATTTCGGTTTTTTAATACGATCTTTAGGAAAACGGCATCCAAGAACACTGAAAGGACTTTGGAAAACGGTATTAATCTATGCTCATACGCTTAATCTATGCTCATAAATGATCCCATTGTTCTACCGAGATTTGATGTTTCTGATGCACCGTGAATGTGAAAGTCTATGCGGAGGGATACGCATGATGCCTTAAATTGTAGTACATCTCAGTCATAAAATGTGTTGCACTCAAAGATTCTTCAAGAAACTGGTATACAGACCAGTTTCGTTTAGCCTCTTGTAAACAGTCTGCAAGGATTCTGTTCCTGTGGCACCACTCACCACTCCAGAAAATTGAATGGAGGACATCGGCATGTTTCTTTGCACAGTTACGACCAGATGCAGATGCTTCTGAGGTGTAGAAGCCCCTGATGGCTTTGTACTGGTTACGATTACCTGGATTCTGTGGATCGTACAGTAAAAATATAATTTTCCTTCATAGAATGTAGTAAACATTTCTCATCAAACAGCCACAAAGTGATATTAATCTAAGTTTACGAGAAAAAACATTCTATAGTATCTGTAAGGACAGACCGGTCACCACAATGGTTACTTACCCTAAATTTCTGAAACATGTGAAACTTTTTTGGGGATAGAAAGAGACTCGGCGTACAAACTTACAGTATTCTGGATCATTTTGGTCGTATAACACTATACACGCATAGAGACTGCATGCTTATTCTGAAAAGTATAAGGCGAGCGCTAGATGGGAAATGTCTCTTATTTATTCTTCGTTAAAATCACTGTATTACATTTGCAGATAATATCGACAAATATCAATTTTAATCACTAAATCAATAGATCAGCATTCAAGGTCCAGTTCTGTTTCACTGTTACACTTTAAATAATACTTTTTGAATTTGATTTAGGTTTTAACATTATTTTGTCCAATTTAACTTTCAACGTACTATACGTGAGTGAGAAAAAGTAAACAGACTTTTTTTTAATAAAAAAACACTTTCACGCAGTTTATATTTTAGAAAAGCACTTGATAAAACAACTTTTAGGAAAACGTGAATTATACTACAGAATTTGAGTTATTCATATCTGTGTTTTTGCTGACTAACTGCTCCCTTCTCCCAAATAGTCTCATACATCCGTTCAATAACATCAAACTTTTTTTTTACTCCGTTTATGAAATATCTTTCAAAGCAATCTTTTGAAGCTGAAAAAAAAAAGATACATTCATAGTTCTTAAAAGATGATGTGTTGTTAACTGTCGTAGTTCCAGAAACAAATCTCACTCTACTGAGATTATTGAAAACTTTTTACACTAGTGGCGGAACGAACAACGGCTTTGAAAGTTATTAATAAACAAACAAATTTGAATATACGTGGAATTTAAAAAAAATAGATCATGCTATCTAAAAACAATAAAAACTTTTGTTGTGTTTGATGTTGTTGTTGTTTTTGTTGTTGTTGCTAAGCCTCCCTGGTCTAGAAAATGCTAGACCAGGTCCATAACACTCTGTCGCATGAGCAAATGAGTGGCAGCAGCATCGTAATCCTCAGGAAGCATGTTGACACTGATTCCCAAACAGTCTACAATATGGGAAGGAGTTCCAAGTGCAACAGAACAGGGACGAGTGGGAAAAACCTTGAGAGACTTCTCAAAGGACACACTTTTAGTATGACCACTCTGTAACCGTGCGATAGCAGTCTGAATTGGTCCCGGACCACTATAGAACAAGGCAAAACAAGGGTACTTAATCGGATACCGGTGATAAACAGTGACGAACAGGATATATATATATATATATATATATATAAGAGAGAGAGAGAGAGAGAGAGACATGAGTGTGCATGTGTTAAAATTTTGAGTTAAAATTTAACATAATTCCTTTTTCAGTATCACATCAGGCACTAAATGAAACTTTAAGGTGAAGTTAATCGGATTAAAGATTGGTTATTTAGTGTATAATTCAAGGATACAACTGTATTTTTTTCACAACAAAATAAAATCCAAGACTGCAAGCAGAATAAAATACTGTATAAAATATCCCAAGAATGAAATATCATACCTGTAAGCAAAGACAATAAAGAATGGAACTATTAGCTTCTTACGGACCTTTTAGCAAGAGCCTTTTACAATAAACCCCGATACCTCGGCCTTTTACAATAAACCTCTGAAATATGACGTGTTTCTTTAAGAGAATTTTTGCTGCTTCATATAAACTAAAGGCTTTTTGTTTATGGATAGAGTTTAGTGAAATCAAATACATAAACTCCCCTTTGTAAGATAAAATGTATGATTGTGGCCATTCGCCGGAACAGTCACAAAACAACCGAGACCTGTTGACTTCAGGGAGAAAGTAAATTTGATCCCAACAGTAAAAAAATGAATCCCTAGGTGACATTTTAACTAATTTAATGAAAACATAACAATCACTTACAGAATTACACAATTTTAACAAGTATACAGGCACATACGAAAATTTGCTGCTACCAGCTAGGAAAACATTGGATCGACTGCCAAACACCCTTTCTCAGCAAGCAGAGTTCAGAGGGTGTCGGCACGTCGGCACGAACGCTAGTAGTTGTTTCCATCCACGGAGTCAGACAGAGTTTTGGGGATTGCTTCTTACGATCCCGGCGGCTGTTTGCAAGGCCGCTTTATGCTGTTAGGGCACCATGAGAGTTTTTAAAAATCAGTTACTGATGGTGCTCAGTTTGTGGGGCTACACATATGAGAATTTTTAAGTAATAATGCCCTATTTAATCCAGTTGATTACAATCTCCCCCTCAGGTTTCGAAGACGTCCCGACAAGGAACCTGGAGTTGAGTCTGGTGGTTTATGCCTCGGAAGACCCCGTTTCCTTAGAGGGTGCACTGGGTTTGTGGATTATCTTTGATTGCACGATTTCACAGCTGATGTGTGATATATTCCCCAGAGCTCTGTCGGCTCATCAGGGCTTGCTATCATGTAAGAGGTGGGTGACTTTAGCGTCACGATGACATATGGTCCGTCTCGCTTTGGTACACTGGCGTAACGATAGGTAGGTAAGGCAATTTTCTGAGGCTTTTTTAAAATTACTACTATTGAATCCATGACTAAGAAAGACAGAGTCCTAATTAAAATGTGAAAGCTAATTTTTAAAACAAAAACTTAACAATTTATTTACAAAAAAAATAAACTTTAAAAGGTACAAAATGATTAGTTAATTTAAGTGCAGTTTCACCATACAGGCTCCAGGACCCAGCTCGGCCAAAAAACAGGAGCCTAAAAAATCACGTCCGCTCAGGGCGCATCCTATGCAGCGTACCCTAAAAAAAAACCAAGTCTCTCCCTCTCAGCTTCAAACTCGGGGTCCGTCTTCTTAGAATTGCTGGATTTTTCGAGGGGGGAACGAGGAATTCCGCGCTCGATAACAGCCTTGGACTCGATGGCATTTTTATAGGAACATATGACTTCTATAACGTCAACTTGTTCTGACTGACGACCCTGATAGACATTTTTATGAGAGAAAGGGCGGCCGGCTCCACATTTTTGCCGGCAAGGATTAGACGAGGGGTTTAGCAGCAGAAACCCAGGAATGCTGACATTGGCGGTGAAACTGCATGTTGAAGCCCTTTAACCTCCCACAGAATTTTAGAATGCAGGGGTACTCACGGCCTTCTTTTTTTAATCTTGCAGCTGTGGAAAGCTCCTCGTGGGAACCACACAAAACACTTGACATTACAGTACGAACTTTGCTGTTTTTCCTTTAGCGGTGCTGCTAATGAGATAGAGGTCAATGTAGACGTGATCGCCTGGTGCATAGTGTGAGGCAGGTGATCTTTTCTTGTCTGTATACTTTTTGTGTTTGTCTTGTTTCTGCTCTAACCTCTCTTTCACTTTTTTGGCTATTTTTGCAAAACGTTTGAGGTAGGACGTAAATTCAGGGACGAAATTGTCATTTTCAAGGACTGTTCTTAGGTCATGGGTGACATCATCAGTAGTTCTGAGCTCTCGTCCGAAAGTTAGATAGGCTGCAGTGTGTCCTCTCGAGTCACACTTTGCTGAATTCAGTGCAAACCGGATATGTGGCAGGTGGTCGGGCCAGGTTGTATGTTGATATTTGACTAGGATGGCTAGTCTAGGCTTCAAATCCCGATTTTTGATTCTACTGGGTTAGCTTCAGGGTGGTAGACTGGTGTTAGTGATTGGTCTATCTCTAACAGGGAACACAGTTGTTGAATCCCAAAAGAAATGAATTGTGGTCCGTTGTCACTGATTATCTTTTGGGGTAAGCCATACCGCATTAGTACTTCTTCCAACAGGACTTTAGCACATTCAGCCGCTGTAACATTGGGCAATGCCAACAGTTCGACCCATCGGGTTGCCACATCTTCAAGTATGAAGATCCACTTCTTCCCATCGTTGCTGTCGGGCAATGGTCCAAATAGGTCCATGGATAGGACTTCAAATCTTCGCGACTGCACAGGATTCTGTAGTAAACCAGCAGGTTTCTTGTTTGAGGCTTTATATCTATTGCACTCTGGGCAATTCTTGATATATTCGGCGATATGCTTTCTCATGCCGGTTCAATAATATCGAGAGGTTATTCTATGGAATGTTCCCTCGGCTCCGTAGTGTCAGGCAGCCGGTGCATCATGGTACTCCTGGAGAACATTTTCCCTTTCTTGAACCGGAACAACGATATGTGTGTCTTCAGCTTCCACATAAGGGGCATAACGGTATAGCACACCTTGATTCATCAGGTAACCTCTTGCAGTCCAATTTGCAAAATTTTCATTTTTTTTCTCTTCAGATTCAAAAGAGTCTATGATCTTCTTGATGTCGTTATCTTTAAGTTGTTTTTCCCTTAATTATTTTGAGCTTCTGGAAGGCAACATCACAGAGACAGTGTAGGCTTCGCACGTATCCTCTTCATGTAGGCAAGTAGGGCGCGACAGCATGTCGGCCACTACGTTGGCCTTTCCAGGGATATACTCAATTTTCAGATTGAATGCTTTTAACTGTCAGGCCCACCGAAGTAGTCTTCCGGATGGGAACTTCAGGCTCATCAGCCACTTCAGGGGCTGATGGTTAGATGCTATGGTGACTTCTTGTCCCTCCACGTATCCTCTAAACTTGATGCGGGCCCACACCACGGCTAAGGCTTCGCGGTCGGTGGTGGAATCATTGCGTTCCGAACTTTTGAGAAGTCGGCTGGCATATTCGACGGGGCGTTCATCTTAACCTTCACCTTGCAAAAGTTCCGCTCCTAAGGCATAGCTACTAGCATCCGTCCTTAGGGTAAAGGGTTGAGTAAAATCCGCTTGCTTTAGTATTGGTGGAGTCACTAAGCATTTCTTTAGGGTGTTGAAAGCTTTTTGATGTTCAGATGTCCATGACCAAGGTGTCTTTTTCTTGGTTAGGTTACTTAAGGGTCTTGACAGTTCGGAGAAGTTCGGGGCAAACTTTCTGTACCAAGAACGGGTTTGTAGAAATGACTGCTGTTGCTTGATATTCTTTGGAGGGGGAATATTTTGGATAGATGAAACTTTCTCCGTTCCTTTAGGAGTGATACATAGACCAAGATATTTGACCTTTGAGCAGGAAAATGTACATTTATCGCGATTGGTACGAAAGTTGAATTTAATTAATTTTGTAAAAACTTTCTCTAAATCCTTTAAATGTTGGTCGAAACTTGGGGATAAAACTATGATATCATCCAGATATACCAAGACTGGCAAATCTCTTCTGAATACATCCATTAATCTCTGAAAGGTTGCAGGTGCGTTTTTAAGTCCGAAAGGCATTTTTTAAATCTATAGATTCCAAAGGGACACACGAAAGCAGTCTTGTCCTTGTCAGGTGGGTAAACATTTACTTGGTGGTATCCTGCTTTCAAGTTGATGGTGGACATGTAGGCTGTATGCTTCGCATCCTGCAGGTCATCCATGCGGGGCAAAGGGTAGACATCGGAAATGTGATGGCATTCAGCTTCCGGTAGTCGATACACAGCCTCACATCTCCATTAGGTTTGGGAATCAGGACCACAGGAGCTCCATAGGCGGATTCACACTCCTCTATGATGTAATTTTGTATCAAGTCATCATGTTCTTTCTTCAATAACTCCTTGTTAGTTGGAGACATCCTGTATGGAGGAACAGCCACAGGTGGGGGGGGTCTCCAATATTGATGTGATGTTCGATCAAGGGTGTTGCCCCTCCCCCTAGCTTGAAGACAGTGTCAAATTTGACAATTAGATCATTGAGATCTCTTCTTTGGTGAGGATCCAGGTTTTCTCCTTCCTCTCTCAGTTGACAGATGTTGGATTCCATCAGTTCTTTGGCCTGAACGGAGTCAGAGGTAATTCTTCACCGGAGGGGTACTTTCCTTAGGCTTGTCATGAAAAAAACAGTTTTTGTTGGCTAAGGACAGTACCACTCTAGCGGTTTCTAGGAAATCTGTTCCTAGTAAGGTGCGGTTGTTGGTTGCGTCCGGCAGGATAATGAAGTTCGTCATAATCTTGCGGCCTTCCAGGTATACAGGAACCTGATTGGTGAGACATTTCTCCAGAGTCTGGGATCCATTTGCTAGGTGCAACGTCATCTCCGTCTTCTGAAAAGGTAAGTTGTTTTCCTTAAACAGGGAGTAAAGATATGCTCCAGCTATGGGATGTGTAGAGCCTGTGTCAGCACACACTGTTCCATAAACTCCGCAAATAGTTGCGTACAATAGGGTTAGTGGTGATCCCTTGGTTATTGAAGCAAAGGCTTCCAGGTGGTTGGTGGAGACCTTCTTCTTTAGCGGCGAGCAATCTGGGAATTTTGCCTTGATGTATCCGGATTTTTCACAACCAAAGCATGCTACGCCAGGTTTAACTTCGGGTGGAGGGTCAGGATTTGATGCGTCCGTTCTATTTCCATTGAAAAGAAAAGTCTTTTTAGGTGGGTTAAGATGTGTTGCGTCTTCTTTAGGCCTTTCAAAATTTCTTTTCTTGAAAGCCGAATCGTTTCTAGCGGTGGAGCGTTGGTTGTCATACGCATCCAGTTTATCAACCAGTTCGCCCACTGTGGCATTAATAAAAATGAGATGGTAGACGCAGCAGCTAAACAAGCAACAACACTGAATGAAATCACAGGAAATTATAAATTAACTAAAGAACAGATTAAGAATAAAATTAAGAATTATTACATAAATATATGGCAAGAAAATTGGGAGAGAAGCAGTGTAGGAAGGAAAGTATTTGAGGTATTCCCTAGAGTTTCTACGAAAAGACTGTCGGCAGATTTCCTTGTTAATCAAGCAATAACTGAACATGGCTGTATAGGAGTCTATGAAAACAGATTTTTTTGCTAAAACAGATCTTTGTGAGTGTGGCAAACTATAAAACACTGTATATACAATTGTAGCAAATGGGCTGAAGCACGAAAAAACCTACCTTTGGGCTTTCAAGATTGGGCCCCTAGTAAATTATTTACGGATTATTATTGTAGAAGGTACATCAATAATATTATGCAGGAACTTATGAATATACACTTCCCCCTAAAAGGGGAAGGTGGATAACCCCTCAGATTTAAAAAAAAGACAGGTAAAAGAATTGTAAAAAGAAAAACTTCGGGACCCGGTTGGGCTGGATTGCCGTCGGCATAATTAGTTTTATTATTGAAGGGCCGTATAACCTTCGGGTGTGGACGGCGGCGATATTACTTATCAGCCAGTTCTCCAGGGGAATTCCATGTATGCCAGTCATCCAGGAAATTTCACGAGTCTCTGGTGGGGTTTTCCTTTTCAGTTGGTCAGCCAACATCAGGTCCTTTTGCTGGTCAAAGTTGGTGACATTCAGCTCTTCTAGCCATCCTTCCAGGAAACTGCGGATTCCAAAGTAGAAGTCGCGCCAGGTAGTGTCAGGGGTTTTTCGATGCTGTCTAAAAAGTTGTCGGAAGCGTTCGCTGGTTATCTTGAAACGCTTCAGCGGGACATCCTTCACGTGGGAATACTACAGAGCATTCTCTTCAGGCTCCCTTGCGATCAACTTAGCCACATCAGCTGGTAGGACACCCATCAAGTAGGTGACCCATTTGGCCTCTGGAATCTTCAGGAACCTCGACTGTCTCTCAAAGAGGTTTAAGAATAATCTCATATCATCCTGCTTGGGGTTGAAGTAGGGAATCAGCTTTTTTAACTCGAACTTGGGTAAGTCAACATCACCTTTGGGAACATAGGCTCCGGAGCCTGCAGAAATTTTCTGAGCTTCTAACTGTAGTCTCAACTTTTCAGATTCGAAGCGTTGATCTTGTTCTCTTTCGTTTTTCTTTTCAGCATGGCCAAGGGCTGCTTGTCGTTCCCGTTCGGCCTCTTCAGCTTTTCTATCCCCAATGATAGTATCCAATCTTTCTTTAGCAAAGTCTTCATCATACTGATCAGATTTGACAATGAGATTCTTCAATTCGATGACCCTTATGTTAGAAGCGACATCGACGCCAAAATCTTGCGACAGGTTCCTCAGATCCTCCTTCTTTCCACGCGCGAGGAAAGCCATTGTTGCCTGAGGGGGGGGGGGGGGTTTGGGGAGAAGGAGAGTTCCAACAAAATTTTGTGGACGAAAAAATACCGTCCTAACAGTGGGGCATTGAGAAATCTATGACAACTTTTATGGTATAGAGTCTTGACAAAATTAGGTCTTAATTGGGTGTAACAGTCCTAAACAATATCTTATTAAACTGATGTATAAATTGTGTAAGCTGAAATAAAATATTAGTAATACAAGATCGGTAGAACATAAACAGACCATAGGGAGTGAATACAAAACAATATGCCTACTTTCTCTTTTAAACAAAACAAAATCAAAAGTTACTAAATATTCTTAAAATTTAAAAATTTTTAAAATTATTCAATGAAAGGTTTACATAATTAAATCAATTAAGTTTTGAACACAGTACCATGCCAATCCTGTAAAAATAGAATTCTTACAAAATCGAAACAATAATAGCGATGAATCAACTAAAATTCTAAATGAATTTCAAAACCAGAATTTTAAACAAAATACCTAAAAAAATTTAATTCAAAAGTTTGTAATTAAGAATTAAAACAAAATTCAATTTCTAAAACAAAATAAAAATCAAAATTCAAATCCAAAACAAAGTTGGCCATTAAGAATTACAAATCAAGCTTAAATTTAAACGAAAGGAAAATTTAAACCAAAATTAAATTTAAAACCAGAACCAAGTTAGAATTAAAGAATTCAAACAGAAAACCAAATTAGAATTAAAGAATTCTAAACAAAAATCAATTTTATATTTAAGTATTTGAAACAAAACAGAATTTACATTAAGATAAATTCAACCAAAAATCAAAATCAAAACGAAATTAAAAAAAAAAAATCCAGCCCCTATTACTTGAAAACATGGGTTAAGTTTTGAACACAGTACCATGCCAATCTTGTTAAAAACAAGAAAATACAACAATAATCAAAATTTTATAAAATAACCAAAATTCTATATTACACAGTCAGAATTTAATGTTAGAACGCTGTTAGTTCTCATATAGCAAGGATTGCTTTACTATCGGTTTCAAATACCAGCTAGGGCTACCTTTAGAACACCGATTTCAATGGTTATACATATATACTACAAAATGTACATATACAAAATACAAAACATACTTATTTCTGGCCAAACGAGCTGTTATCGCAACGAACCAGATGACGATAAGTGCAGACATTCGGTTCACTAGGTTGAGTAGAAGCTAAAAAAAATACCGAGCCGCACCAATATATTCAAACCTAAATAAAATAGTTGGGTGCTATTTTTAGAGACCGACAACTAAAAAATAACTTTTTACCTGTTAAAACAGGATGTCCCGCGTGTTATGGGGTGCCATTTATGTGGCCATTCGCCGAAACAGTCACATAACAACCGAGACCTGTTGACTTCAGGGAGAAAGTAAATTTGGTCCCGACAGTAAAAAAATAAAACCCTAGGTGACATTTTAACTAATTTAATGAAACATAACAATTACTTACATAACTACACAATTTTAACAAGTATACAGGCACACACGAAAATTTGCTGCTACCAGCTAAGAAACCATTGGATCGACTGCCAAACATCCTTTCCCAGCAAGCAGAGTTCAGAGGGTGTCGGCACGTTGGCACGAACGCTAGTAGTTGTTTCCGTCCACGGAGTCAGAGAGAGTTTTAGGGATTGCTTCTTACGATCCCGGCGGCTGTTTGCAAAGCCGATTTTCGCTGTTAGAGCATCATGAGAGTTTTTAGGAATCAGTTAGTGATGGTACACAGTTTATGGGGCTACACATATGAGAGGTTTTACGTAATGATGCCCTGTTTAAACCAGTTGGTTACATGATGTATTTTTTTTTAGTATGTTTCAAGTTTGATTACTTGAGTTCGAAACATCTCTATTCAACTTATTAAGTGAATTATCCTTTCTAAGTCAGTTACAATTACTAAGTGAGTTATAATTTGCATGCCTTCACTTCTCGGAGACTTTTGCATCGGCTTTAATATGCATATCTCTTGATCGTAACGCTATCGTTTCGCATTGTTTCTATCTATTTTACGTAACATGTGAGATCTCCTACCCTCCATTCAACTACCTGGATATTCATACCTTCTCAGCGTTTAGATGTTTCTTAAATATATGTAGCTAGTGAAAAAATAATTATTTATATTATATTTTAAGCCTTCTTTTTATGATAATAATTACCTAATATTTTTTAGTCTAAAATTCTACTTTTTCAAAACTTGAACATTTATTTTTATGCGAATTGCGTAGGTTTCTTTTCCTTTCTTTAAAAACTGAGAAAATTTTGAAATGAACATAAAACGCTAAATTTCTTAAAGTTACCAGCCTCGTAACAGCAATTAGCAAACATTCATAACAAACTAATTCTGAAATTAACATTTCATCATTCCAGACATGAAAATCAGCAAACTGTCAGACGCTGCATTATGGAGGACGTTAGATATACGAGATAGATAGTGATCTATCACCCTCATTTTTATATCAGTTTTCTTACAAAATTAGCTGTGAAACTGCGAGAGTTATCATGTAAGAAAATAAGGTAAGAATCATGGGCTTAAGTGGGAGGGATAAGTGGTGTAAAAAATTTCTTTCAATAGTGTGCATTAACTGTTGTCCGTTAAGAGTCATGATACGTAACAATGTTGGCCCATACCGTATAGGCGCAGCAATAGGCAATAGATTCCAGTTACGGGAGACAACGGTATTTTTAGGCACTTTGATGTCCCCAGTCAAATTACGTTTCAGTTCCATCCTTATATGTCTACACGAGTTTCATCTATTGTGATTATACAGGGTGATTTTTGTTAAACTGACACTACTCAGAGCCATCTGTAGCGCGATCTATCAGCCAGAATTCCACCAAAATTGCTATAGGAACTAAGGGCGACATGGGAAAAAGTTCCAAACATCGCCGACAGGGGAAGATATAACGTTGTTGCTCTCGGCGCACTCGAGAATTTGCATAAAACGCAAGTAAAACATCAAAATGCAAATTCACGACTACGTAGTCGACAGCAGCGCCAGTATTTAGGGCTATAAAGATCGGTTCGGAATCTGTTGCGCCATATCGTTACAGCAGAAAGGGTTATCAGATGCTTTTTTTTCACTTGCATGGCCACCTTTCTCCACGGACCTAACCCATGTGACTTCTTTATGCGGGGTAATTAAAAGTCCAAGGTGCATCTTGGTGGAGTCTCGAACTTTGCGACCCTATAGGACAACATATCCCGGACTGTGATGGACATTCCTGGTGACTTGTTACGCTCGGCCGCTGAGAACGTAGTGTTCAGGATGAAATGTGTCGTCCACCAAAGACGGTGGTCACATTGAAGGAGGGAGAAGTGAATTTTCTGAATAAAGTGGCCTTGCAGTGAAATTTCTTTGTTATTCATTTGTCTGCTTATTACAACTTTTTCGGTATACACCCCTTATCTTTAGAGCCCGATATACTGGCGCTGATGTCGACTACGCAGTCGTGAATTTGCATTTTGATGTTTTACTTGCGTTTTATGCAAATTCTCCAGTGTGCCGACAACTACAGCGCCATATCTTCCCTTATCAGCAACTTTTAAAACTAAATTTTTTTCACGGAAACTCTTTCCCATGTCGTCCTTAGTCCCTCTATCAATTTTGATGAAATTCTGGCTGATTGATAGCGCTACAGATGGCTCTGAGTAGTGTCATTTTAATAAAAAATCAACCTGTACTCTGCAGAAAAGTCACCTTCATGTTCATTCAAAAGTACCTCGGCCACAGCGATTCCATGTCATTTTTAAACTTTCGAAAGATAGTGAATGATCCACTGAGCGACATTTCTCCTCATTCTCAGATTCTCAATTAATATCCTGTGAACATGCTTTGACGAAATATAGTTTTATTATTATTTAAATAAATCGTTGAAGTTCTTCGGGCTATCGGTACTGCTGTTCAACTAAAACCATGCTGTTGTACGTAAGCGCTAACTTTTATCCTCGTTTTTTCTCCAATCTGGGGGGAATTGGGGAACTTTAGTCATACGCGTGTCATTTCACCATCCTCGTTAGATTCTATATGAACCAATTTACCCATTACACCTAATTCATCTGACACGTCCACGTTAGTTGTGATCATGTATGCCTTGTTCAAAACCAATATAATTTCATATGGTAGACCTCCAGTGTCAATGACTGACATTTTATGCAACTTTTGTCCAACAGATACTTCCTGTTCTGCACTGTGACAACCGTCAAAAACATTTTTTGCCTCTGAAATAATTTTATTTTCAGATGAATTCAGCACCCCTTGATTGTGTGCATTCACTGAATTACACTCATGTCCATAAATTAAGGATAATGCCAGCTCCGGCAAATAAAGATTCAGAAACAAAACAAACGTGACTTATTCATAAAGCCCATTTATTAAACAAAAGATAAAGAGCAAAAAAGATGGTGTATGTACGATACCATTCATAAAAACTACGATTTTTGCTCCCTGGAGCAATTGTAAAAAATATCTCCTTCACAAAAACTTAATATTACACGGTTGGTATGATATTTAATACTACATTGTATGTCTCCCATGCGATGAAATACAGTCCGTACAACGCCTAGGCATGCTGAGTATCAAATTATCGAGCTGATCTTTGGGAAGATTACTCCACTCAGCATGCAATGCTCTTCCAATTTTCCGGTACACATGTAGGAGGTGGTTGACGAGCTGCAACTCGTAGGCCAAACATGTCCCACACATGCTCTATCGGATTCAAGTCGGGTGGGAATGCTGGCCATTCCATACGGGTGATATCCTCAGATTGAAGGCATTCGTTTACGATGTTTGCTCGGTGAGGACGGGCGTTGTCATCCATAAACATAAATTCTGCGCCCATGACACCCCTAAACAAACGTACATGTTGTTCCAGAATGATGTCCCGATAAATGTGGCCGTTCATAGCTCCGATTTTAACATGCAGATCTGTTCTGGGGCCCAGTATAATTCCACCCCAAACGAGCAATCCCGCACCACCGTAACGGTGAATGATGGGTTGAATGATGGGGAATGATGGGTTGAATTAATGTGGTTCAATGATGTTGTCTTGGAGGTAACGGGTACCTGGCGTTCTCCATATGAAAGTCCGACGTGAATCAGACTGCAAGCTAAACCTGGAATCACCGGAAAACATCACACAAGCCCACTGTGACGATGTCCACATTGCATGTTCTCTACTCCAGGCTATTCGCTACGGACAGTGAGTTGCCGTGAGCGGAACACATCTGACAGGCCTGCGAGCATATAGACCAATAGTTCCCAAACGTCTGTACACGGTTTGCCTTGAAACTGTGGTACCCGTGGCTGTAGATAGCTGACGAGACAGGTTGGATGCTGTGCTCCGTCTGCTTCTTTTGGCAGTTACTGCCAAATATCGGTCTTCATTCGGCTTTGTAACTCGGGGGCGACCTGTACTGTAACGTCTACTGACATTTCCATCATCTTGTAATCGTTGCCAAAGCCTAGAGATGACACTTTGGGCAATTCCAAGTTCCTCGGATACTTCCATCTGAGTACGCCCACATTCCAGGCGCCCGATAATTCTACCACGTAAAAAAAAATCATCCACAATCGTATTACCCGTGAGCAAAGTCTATCAGCCTCTTCCTTTGTGAAAATCCGTGATTCCAGTAATTGTAACTCGTGCTCTTCTAATTACGTACCATTTCCAATTTTAGTCAGTAAATTTGAAAATATTCGAGTTGATTGTCTCATAACTTCAACCAATTCCATAAATTTAAATCCATGCCATAAAGTGGGACCTGCTATTCGTTGTATGATTTTTTATAGATCAGTGTAGCTCATACTGGTGGCAATTGTCGTAGATCACCAGTTAAAATTATATCAAGGCCCCAAAAATTGGATTCAAAGTTGGCAGTTATTTGTTTAGGCCTCGCGTCGATTTGAGATAATAATTCTGCGTTGACCATACTGATCTAATCAATTATAATCACTTGAACATGCTTGCGGAGGACTCGATATTTCTGTACTACTTCAATGGACAATGGAAGAATCTTGGAAAGAGTAATTTTCAAAGCAGTGTAAATTGTTGTGCCATCATCAATGGTCACTGCAGCTTTACCAATTGAAGCACTTGTAATGTAAGTATTACAATACACATCGGTAGTTCTGTAACGATTATAAATTTCCATGATGAGTCGAATAACGAATGTTTTTCCCCAACCAGCTGCACCAGTTAAAATTATTTGAAATGGTGAATGGTTTATTGAGAAAAGATTATGAATTACGTGTATTAAAAGTCTTCTTTGTATTTCATTTGCCATGCTCAGTTGAAGTTTTCGACATTTTAATCGAAAATTTTTCCACTTATTTTATTTATTCTATCCGATTATTCAGTCGATTGTTAATAACTATAACACTTCAATAATCCACTTCAACGATAAAACAAAATCTTCAAAGATTCACTTGAAAGATAAAATTGAACAATAAAGTACACAATAACACACTAATACTATTGGAAATGTCTATACAAATTTTCCCTATTCTAAAATACATCAGTAAATTAAAAAATCAATCAGTAAATCAAAAATCATCAATAATTGACTGTTAATAGCACTAAACGTAAATTGAGTTTTGAAAGAGAAAACTTTTTGTCGTTTCCAGCGTAATGAAAACTGCAGCACTGCACATAGTAACGCTCACACTTGCCCGAGAGTGAGGGGTGGGGAGCTCATATAGATCAGATGTCACCTCCTGGTAAAATTCTTGGGAGGGAGTTGCTCGCTTCCACTGCACTTTTCGTTACGCTCTGATGAGTCATCGTCTTGACTTACGTTGTAAAGAAGTTTCACTTCAGAAAAGGTTTCTATTGAATGTTAAATGTTTGTAATAAAAACGCAAAACAGTTTTCTACGTCAAAGCATCTAACGGTATATTCTGTTTTGGCACAAATAAAACTGAAACCATTGTAAAGAAAAAATTTAGAAACTATAGCTACGTAGTTCTGAAAGTGCATGAAAAAAACTAGAAATTTACTATAAAGGAAGGTAATAATTTGCTTCTTTCATTCTGCAAATTAAGGCAAGATTTAGAAGATATCATTCTATATTCACATTTTTGGTTTTCAAAAAAATAGCAAGCATAATAAAAGTTATTGCTGTTAGTGTTATATACTTTTGTTAAACTAGATTTATGCATTTTTTCTCTTCTTTGAAATCAAAATCATAGAATATGTGAACAGATATACATTTTTCAAATTCTTATTGAGCCAAACAAATTTATAAAAGTTTAAATTAAATTATGTTTTTAAAAATATTTCCTTTGAGTGGAATGTAATAGTATATTTAACTATATGATTTGTAGAAAAAATGTCAAGGTTTCTACCTGTTGTCTATTGAAATAAGTTATTTTTGTTTTAAAAAAACTACCTTTTATGCGACACTAGGCTAAAAGTATGCTATAGACTTTTAATAAATGAAAAAATTATGTTGTTTAAATGAAATAAGTTAAGAAAATATCATGAATACAATGATTTTATGCGCAAGTAATCTAAAATCCCATATCTGAAATCACTCTATTAACCACATTTTACTGATCAATTATTATTAACTTGTTTGATCCACAATAAGAATAAATAACAATTTGCATCATATCTGGTGAATTTTTAAGCATACTTTTAGAAATAAATTATTTTTTCTCGTGAATAAGGGGCGAAACGATTAATGGAGGAATCGTAGATGACCCTTAAAAGCAAATTTAAACATTTTCAATGAGAAAGAATTTATAGATTCACTAACACTTGTGTACAGAAAAAGACATAGATTTCAAGAACTATCTGTTAAAGTTACTTTAAAATAATTTATCTATAGTTTATCAATATATTCATCAGCTTTGTGGGTTCTAACAGTAATAACTACCAATTTTATGCTGAATATATATTCAAAATAACATATTAAACCTGCGAATTCTAGATTACGGCGTCTTTTATCGTGATAATCATTTATGAATGATGTTATTATTCAGGCGGAGAAGTTCAAATATGGATGAACTTCTGAAGAAGAACAAATATGCATATTTGTATACATA
This sequence comes from Dolomedes plantarius, assembly GCA_907164885.2. Classification (NCBI taxonomy): domain Eukaryota; kingdom Metazoa; phylum Arthropoda; class Arachnida; order Araneae; family Dolomedidae; genus Dolomedes; species Dolomedes plantarius. The sequence continues at coordinate 117,013,619 of OU015493.1, read as the reverse complement.
TTTTCGATGTCTCGGACTTATAGGACATTTCGACACAAATCCAAACAGAAAAGCGATGGCTTTCTCAATATATACTCTTATTGTTCTGATTTACATAGATAATATCATCATGTACGTCATCAATTATGCGAAATTTCTTAACGTTTCTGGTCAGTACATCCCATTTGTTTTTCAAAATACTTTGTGTTTTATTACATATTTTGTTTTAAAACGTAAGAATAAAAGAGTCACCGGGATACTTAAACTTCTACAATTGAAGAACATGGATACGAGAGTTAGGAGACTTAACATGAAAGTTATTTGTATATTTTTCGTTACTGCCTTTTACGTTGTAAGCTTCAGTGCTATTTGTTTAAACAATACATCCTTTTTTGATTGGTATGCTTACAAGATGGGAAACACATCCATTAAGTACTATATTGCACCTGTTAGACTTTCATTGCACCTCTTTGCGTTTAATCCGACTTTCTTAATTATGGTGTCTCTTATGTATTGCGAATTATGCCAACGCTGTTCGATTTTATTGAAAAAACTTCGGTTCACAGCACGACTGTTAGCTCATGAAGGGTTTGATGAGAAAGACCTCATCGAAATCACACGAAATCGGAACGAAGTGGTAGACGTTATAAAGAAATTACAGGATCTATTCTCATTAATAATAAGTCTGATGTGCTTTGCATCAATCGGAAACTGTTTCTCAATTTTATTTTTGGTAATAAATATCGGAAGGAAGATTAGGTTTGACGAAGTATATGAAAACTGTTTTTACTTCTTTACATCCCTGATAAATTTGACGGCTATAATTGAATGCGCTGCACAAGTTCCCAAAGAAATGGAGAAACTATGTGACAGTTTTCAGAAAATAAAGAACTCAAAATGCTTTGAAAATTTTCGACCTCAAAATCCGAATCTGGAAAGAAATCTGAGCTACAGACCTCATGTGACTCTTTCAGCATTTGATTTATTGTTCTTCAAAAGAAAATTAGTTCTTTCGATTATAGGTAGTATACTTACGTATAGCCTACTTCTTGTTAATCTTGTTTCTCTTGGAATACGTCATTCATACTCAGAAGGCTAAAAATTTGTAAGCAGAAGAATAAACAATAATGACCCTCTCTTAAGAACAATTTGATGACAAACAATCAGAAATTAATAATTTTAAAGAAAAATTATGCCAAAATAAGATTTTTCTATTTGACTTTAAAATATTTTGGCCCGATCATAATAATGCCCGCCCGCACACGGCGAGAGTTTCAACTTCTTGTCTTCGTGCTTGCCCAACGCTACCTTGGCCAGCATGGTCGCCGGATCTCTCCCGCATTGAACACGTTTGGGGCATTATGGGGAGAGCCCTGCAACCGGCTCGGGATTTTAACGATCTAATGCAGTAATTGGACAGAATTTGGCACGATATCCTACAGGAGGACATCCACCACCTTTATCAATCAATGCCAAGCCGGATAACTGCTTTCATTGAGGCCAGAGGTAGACCAACGCGTTATTAACTTTTTCACATTGTAAAGCTCTTTTTCTTGAATAAATCATCCAATTTCAACATCTGCCGCATTGGAGAAAAAAAAATATTTTGGAAAATGCTTCTACAAGGGCATTAGTTTATCTCTTGCCCTTATGCGTCAAATCGATTTTTCATGCTTCCGATCAGACTGTTTATGAAATAGGAAGGCAATAAATCCCGTATCCCGAGAACAGTTGTCTTCAAGCCCGCAATGATTCTCGATGAGGACAAACAAGATGCAGTTAGTCTCCCTAATGCATGCCACATATGCTCTGTAGTATTTTATCCGGAGACACAGAGGATCACTAATTTGACGGATATTCTGACTCTGAGAAAATATAGTGACCTGCTGAAACGGGTTTCAGGTGGGATTTTCCGTCAAATAATCTGAATTTTTTACCCACTACTCCTTGAACGAGCCGAACGTCAAGCTATTGTATGTTTTCTATGTACCTTTCATTTGTAACATTAGCTGAAAACTCGCACTTCACTACGGAGAACATTCAAATTAAATACAACGGTCAATGTATGCAATTAATGCCAAAAAAATAAATATATATATATATTTATAATAAATACGACGATCAATGTATACAATTGATGTAAAAAAAACAAAAAAATATATTTATAAAAAAATCGTAAGGGATATTTTTATAGACAAAATAATGTAGAAGAAAATATTCAAATTAAATGTAATAGGACATACTAAAGAATAAAGTAAAGTTAATATAGTACAGTTTGAGAAACATAATATCATTTATTGTATTTTAATATATTTTTGGATAATCGTCTGCCGCATTAACAAGAAAAAAAATATATATTTGTCTATTTAGTTGTTATGCCGTGACGATAAATTTATTTAAAGTACCAGAAAATAAATCACGTGATCAGCATTTAATAAATTAAATTGTAAAAATTAATCTTTAAAAATTCCCCAAAATTCAGAAAATGGAGGTAAAGATTCGAAAAAGATCCCATTTTAAAGGAAATTTTATGATCTTTTTCGTGATATAAATTTTATAACCCTCAAATTATTATTTTAAATGCAAACTTAAAAAAAGTTACTAAAACAGCTTAAAAATTTAATTTTTAAAAATCTATGAAGAATTTTTCAAAAATCTTTCTTAGTGCACCCCTACACTATAAGAGGAATCGCCATGCAAAATTTCAGCTTTCTAGGTCCAGCGTTTTGGTCTGTGTGTTGTATGTCAGTCAGTCGGTCAGTTACTGAACTGTTTTATATATATACACTGAAGTGCCACTGAATTAGGAATACCTACCTAGTAACGAGTTGGGCCTACTCTGGCCTTGATAACGGCTGCCACACGACGAGGCATAGATTCAACAAGTTTCTGGAAACGTTCCACAGGAATGGCTTGCCAAATATTGGCTAAAGCTGTCCATAATTCAGTAAGGTTCTTTGGTGCTGTGTGATGGCCTTTCACGCCTTGTTCCAAAACATCCCAAAGATGCTCAATAGGATTTAAGTCTGGGCTTCTAGGTGGCCAATTCATGACAGAGAAGTCAGAGGAATGCTCATCCAACCAGCCAGTAGCCAACCGGGACTTGTGAGAGGTACAGTTGTCTTGCTGGAAAACTCCATTACCGTGCGGATAACAGAATAGCATAAACGGATGGAGGTGATCACCCAGCAACTCTACGTACCGAATTACATTGAGGGAGGTTGGTACACGCACCAAAGATCCCAAACTGTGCCACGAAAAAACACCCCAGACCATGATTGAGCCTAAATGCCCTTTTACAGTTCCAGCCAGGCATGCAGGATCCATGGCTTCATGAGCCTGACGCCATATTCTCAGCCTCCCGTCGGCGTTAAGTAGTCGGAATCGAGACTCATCACTCCATGCTACTCGTTTCCAGTCCTCTACACTCCAGTCTCTGTGCTCTCTTGCCCAGGCAAAACGTGCAGCCCGATGGCGAGTATAGAGCAATGGTACTCTCGTAGGTCGACGGCTCCCGAAACCCATACGGTGAAGCGAGCGTTGCACAGTCCGTTTACTGACGACTGGCACCGTCATTAAACTGGGTGGTAATTTGAGCTAATGTTTGGCTTCGCTGGATACGTACAATACGCCTGAGCCATCTCTCACCACGCACTGTCAAGGCTAATTGTCCTTTGCAGTTTGCCCGATCGCTAGTTTTTTTTTCCACCATCCATGTATTCTTGGTATACTCTTGACACTGTCGACCTTGAAAATCCTAGCTGTCTGACGATTTCGGAAATTGAATGGCCCATGCGTCGAGCACCTACGATCGATTTGTCCGCGATCGAAGGCGTCTAAATCAGGCAGTTTACCCATACTGGCAATTCCAACAACTAATTCAGAACAACCACAGTACGCGCTATATATGCAGTTACCACAGCGCCCTCACTTGCGCATACATGATGCGCAGCGCTACACAATTTGCATAGGCTTTGCTATCCCTAATTCAGTGGCACTTCAGTGTAGATTACATCTGGGGAAGATGTTCCGTTCATTATTCCCGCCCATACTAACAAACCATCCTCTCCAAACTGGTGTTTTTTTTCAAGTTCTCATATTACTCATATAGTGCTTAAAGTATCAGTCAGGAAGTTTTTAAAGTACCCATTAAAACTCCTACTGTCCTACTGTTTTCAGTGACTAGTTTTTTGACATACCACACATCCTCTGTGGGATTACTACTCGGAGACCTTCATTGTCTCTACATTTGGCAGATATTCCGACTCTAAGAAAATTTATTAAATCGGTAAAGGCGGAATTTATCATTAATGAATCTTAATTTCAGACCCTCAACACCTCGAACGAGTCGACTTGAAGGCTTTAGTATGTTTGCTACTACCTTTCATTTGTAACATTACCTCTTAGAAAGATATGGAGCTTTGTGTTCCGTTCAAAATTATTCCCGCCTTTACTAATAAACCCACCTCGCCAAACTGTTGTCTTTCAGTGGCGGTAAGGGGATGGTAACGGAATCTCAGACCGCTCATATAGTGCGAAAAGTTTCTGATAGAAAGTTTATTCAGTACCCATTAAAAATCCTACTACCCCACTGTTGCAGAACCCAGTTTTGATGTTCATGACGCACCAGGACTGTGCGGAGGGTTGCGCATGGTAACATAAAGTTTTGAACTTCTCAGTCAAAACAAGTGTTGGACACATTTTGAGACCTTCAAGAGGAAAGTTGACTGAAGGAAAACTATTTAGAAAAAAAAATCTTAGAATAATATTTCCCAAGTAATTTATAAATCTTTTATAACACACACACTTTACCGAAAATGTTTGCAGAAAATTTTATATCTTTATTTAATATTATTTTAAATACCTAAAATACTTATATAAATAACGATAGACATAATCATCTATATTAAAGACATTAATTTGTTTTTTATTACTTGAACCCCGATAATTTATTTAAAAAAAGCGTTTAATTCTATCGGGTATAAAGCCCAGGACGAAGGGAGCCACTTTGACGGCAGGCGGAAGTCCAAGCTGCAGACTCAAATTTATAATCCTAAAATATTAGTAGTAGGCCCATACAATTTAAAATCAGGAAGGGGGTGCCCAGGTTTACAATAATCTATAGATGTTCGATAACTTTCTACCCTGTTATACACCATAGTATTTTATTTTTATTTTTTTCTTAAAGATTCGTTGATTTTTACTAACAACTACCATGGTAATGATAACAAGAGATGAAAATGTGATTGGCGTAGCATAACAAGGTAAAAAGATCAGCATATTAAAAAGAGATTTCAATGCTTATGGTCATTATTTTCGATGTTTGCTTATAAACACTGTTAAATGCATTATGGCAGTGTCTTAAGGAAAACCCAAGTGGATTCGTTTCAGCTATTAAAGTACACTCTTAGACAAAAAAACCGACGCAGAAGGGGTAATGCAAATTGGACACAAATTGATATGCATACAGGTTTCGGCGGAAAGTTTGGCGGCCAATAAATGAACATGAGACGCTGCAGCGCATCTTAACTTCGCAACTGGCAGGATATTAAAGAGGAGAAATTTTGATACCAGGTCATAAATTCTTTACGAATTTTATTCCGTGTACTCCGGTAGACAATAACTATATCTCGCATACAGGTGTGCGAACAATATGCGCAGATGCCAGCATTTGAGAGAGGACGTGTAGTTGGGCTCAAAGAAGCCAGTTGGTCTAATCGGCGAATCGCTCGACATTTGGATAGGAGCGATGCCACTATTAGGCGAAGTTGGCAGGAATGAGTGAACCATGACCGAACACAACGTCAAGAAGGAAGCGGTCGGCCTACAGAAACGATAGAACGTGAGGACCGGACAATCGCCAGAGCGACACTCAAAGCCCCAGATTCATCATTATCATCGATCAACTGGTGCTTCAGTGCAACTGATGCTTCAGTGACCGCCAGGACCATTCCGGCTCAGAGAAAGGGGACTGAGCTCACGGCCCCCCTTGCGCCGACTACCATTGACCTCTATACACCGACAATCCCGTTTGCAGTGGTGTCGGGCACATTCGACCTGGAATATCACTGACTGGAGTAGAATTGTCTTGAGTGATGAGTCCCGCATCCAAATGAGCCCCGATGACCAGCAAATATGTGTCTGGAGACGTCCAGGATAGTGGTGGGGTACCAACCTTACTGTCGTCCGCCATACGGGCCGACAACCAGGAGTGATGGTCTGAGATGCCATTTCATTTCATAGCAGAATCCCTTTGGTCGTCATCCGCGGCACCCTTACAGCACAGCGGTAAGTCGACGACATTCTACACCCCGTTGTGTTGCGCTTCATATCACGCCATCTTGCGCTTACATTTCAGCAAGATAATGCCCGCCCGCACACGGCGATAGTTTCTACTGTTTGTCTTCGTGCTTGCCCAACGCTACCTTGGGCAGCAAGGTCTCAGGATCTCTCCCCCATTTAGTATTTTTGGAGCATTATGGGCAGGGCCCTCCAACCAGCTCGGGAGTTTGACGATCTAACGCATCAATTGGACAGAATTTGGCACGATATCCTGGAGGAGGACATCCGCCACCTCTATCAGTCGATGCCAAGCTGAATAACTGCTTGCATAAAGGCCAGAGGTGGACCAACGCGTTATTGACTTTTCACTTCGTGAATCTCTTTCTCTTGAATAAATCATCCAATTTTTCTCAAATTGAAATCATTTGTTTTTCTGTAGATGTACATCAAATCTACCGATTTTCGCCCCATTCGGATAATTCCTTCTTGGTGCGTCGTTTTATTTCTTTTTGTCTAAGAATGTAATAGGTTTATTATATTCACTTTCTTATATGAAACATGACAGTCATTTTTATTCAGAAACAGTTACCTTGGCAACCAGGAATACATTGACTTTGTAAAAAATTAACTTAACAGTAGTATGAAGGTCACTTCTAGAAAGGTCGTTTTAAAAAATGGGTTTTTATTGAACGTTGAATGTTCATAATAAAAACATAAAACATTTTCTACTCCACAGCATCTAACTGTAAATTTCGTTTCGGTATCTAATAAAACTGTAAGCATTCTCAAGAAAAAATTTAGAAACTATAGCTACGCAGTTCAGGAAGTGCATAAAAAACTAGAAATTTACTGTAAAGGAAGGTAATGTTTTGCTTCTTTCATTCTGAAAATTAAGACAGTATTTCAAAGAAATAATTTTATTTTCACATTGTTGGTTATCGAAAATAAACAAGCATATTAAAAATTGTTGCTTTCATTATTATATACTTTTGTTCAACTAGGCTTATGCATTTTCTTTCTCCTTTGAAATATAAATTATATGATATGTGAATAAATGTAAATTTTCGAAATCATTATTGACAAAAGAAAATTATTCTGTTTACAATAAAAATTATTTTAATCTTTTCATTGAGTATGATGTAATACTCTATTTAACTAAATTATTTGTCGAAAAAAATGTCAAGGTTTCTACCTGTTATCTATTGCAAGAAATTATTTTTTTAAACTACCTTTTATGCCATCCTGGACTCAAAGTATGCCATAGTGTTTTAAGAAATGAAATAATTATGTTCTTTGAATGGGCCAAATTAAGAAAAAATCATGACTAAAACTAATTTACTCGCAAGTAAATTGCAATTACACTATTTTTACTCTACTAGCCATATTTAACTGACAAAGTCATATTGAATTTTATGATCCACAATTAGACTAAATGACAGTTCCACATAACATATGGCGAATTTTCAAGCATACTTCTAGAAATAAATTATTACGGTTAAACGTGGAACTATAAATGATTCTGAAATGAAAATTTTAATTTTCAACTAGAAAGAATTTATAGAATCACTAATACGTGTATACGGAAAAGGAGACGAATTTCTAGAATCGTTTTTTTAAAGTGACTATTTAATAATGTGTGTTTAGATTTGCAAAATATTCATCAGCTCTGTGGGCCTACAACAGTAATAATACAAATTTTAATTTTCAATATACATTCAAAATAAAATTATATTGAATTCCATTGGTGAACTATAGTTCACTACATAGTTTTTAGCGTCATAATCATTTATGGATGATGTTAATATTCAGGAGGAAAAGTTCATTTCGACTGCACAAATATGGATATTTGTACACATATTTCCGATGTCTCAGACTTATAGGAAACTCTGACACAAATCCAAAAAGAAAAGCGATGGCATTGTTAACATATACTCTTTTCGTACTGATTTACATAGATTATTTAACCACGATTGTCATCAACTATACGAAATATCTTAATGTTTCCGGTGCGTACGCGCCATATATTTTTCAGAACACGTTGTGTTTCCTTACAATTTTTGTTTTAAAATGCAAGAATAAAAAAGTCAAAGGTATGCTTAAACTTCTACAATTGAAAAACATGCATACGAGAGTTAAGATACTCAATATGAAAGTTATATGTATATTTTTAATAACTGCCTTTTTCTCTGTAAGCTCCAGTGTTATATCTTTAAATAGTAGTTCATTTTTTGATTGGTATGCTTACAACATGGGAAACACATCCATTAAGTACTATATTGCCCCTGTTAGATACACATTGTACATCTTTACTTTCAATCCGATTTTCCTTCTTATGGTGTCTCTTATGTTCTGCGAATTATGCCAACGATGTACCATATTATTGAAAAATATTCGATTTAGAGCTCGAATGTTAGCTCACCAAGGGTTTCACGAGAAAGACCTCATCGAAATAATACAAAATCGAAACGAAGTGGTGGACGTTATAAAGAAATTACAGGATGCATTCTCATTGATAATAACTCTGATATTTTTTGCCTCAATCGGAAACTGCTTTTCAAATTTGTCTTTTGTAATAAATATCAAAAGAAAGATGGAGTTTAATGAAGTATATGAAAACAGTTTTTTTTTCTTTGGTTCCCTGATAAATTTGACGGCTATAATTGAATGCGCTGCACGAGTTCCGAGAGAAATGGAGGACCTATGTGATAGTTTTCAGAAAATAAAGGACTCAAAGTGGTTTGAAAGTTTTCGACCTCAAAATTCAAATCTGGGGCGATATCTGAGCTTCAAACCTCAGGTGACTCTTTCAGCATTTGATTTAATGTTCTTCAAAAGAAAATTAGTTCTTTCGATTATAGGTGGTATGCTTACGTACAGCCTACTTCTCATTAATCTTCTTTCTCTTGGAATACGTCGTTCATACTCGGAAGACAATAATCAGAAAGCCAAACAATAATGGCTCTCTGCTAATGCCGATGATTAATAATCAGAATATAATAACCTAACAAAAAGCTTTTCAAATTTCCTTTCCTTGTGAGGCATGGTTCTGCAATTGCAATCAAACAGTTATAAGTTACGAATAAAAAATTCTTTAGAAACAAGAATAAAAATGTATGAATACTATCTTTTAAAATGTTACATCTGTGGTCTTCGTTGTGTTGAAATATTTGTATCTTACAGGATAAAGACCAGAAATTTCTCCTATGAAATTTTATTATAATAGTAGTCGCTGATAAAAATTGACCAACAGAAGTTAATTTGCAAAACTTATAATGTAATGCACTCTCAGACAAATAATACTTATTATGTTTAAGAAATATTACTCCTCAGTGATGCTTGTTGAGTACAAACGAGATGCAGTTCGTCTCCCTGATGCATAAACGCATGCTGTGAAGAATTACTATTAGATCTTGATGGCCTCTATGTTTCACGGATATACTGAAGAAAAGATATTGACCTCCTGAAAGGGGTAAATGTGAAATTTATCATCCAAGAATCTGAATTTTAGACCCGCAACACTTCGAAAGTGTCGAATGCAAGACTTTAGTATATTTTCTATTACCTTTCATTTGTAACATTACACATGAGTTAGATGTGGATATTTTCGTTCCGTTCAAAATTATTCCCCCATACTGACAAATCCCCTCCAAACGGGTATCTTTCCGTGGAACGGGTTTTCATACCACTTCTACAGTGCGAAAAGTATCGGTTAGAAACCTTAATTTATACTCAATAAATATCCCATTGCTTTACTGAGATTTCAAGTCTCTGAGGCACTGCGAACGTACAAGCCTATGCGGAGGGAGGGGCATGATGACATAAAGTGTTGGACATCTCAATCACAAAATGTGTTGGACTCAAAGATACTTGAAGAAACTGTTATGCAGACTAGTTTCTCTGGGCCTGTTGTACAAAATCTGTGTAGATTCTGCTCCTGTGGTGGCACACACTAATCCAAAAAGTTGCCTGGCGAACATCGGCCTGTTTTCTTGCACACTTACGGCCACATACAGATCCTACAGAGGTGTTGAAAACCATGACGGTTTTGTTCCGGTTGCGACTACCTGAATTATACGTATGTGTCATACAATTAAAACATATTTTTGCTCCTTAGAATGTAGTAAACTTTTCTCATCAAATTGCCACTAAGTGATATTCATCTAAGTTTACGAGAAAAAATACTCTATGGGATCTGTAAGGACAGAACAGTCATATCAGTGGCTACTGACCCCGAATCGCACTGACCCCGAGATAAAAATATGTTCGACGGTCTCCTTTTTTACATTAAGGTAACTGTATTTCTTCAATACGCAAAAAAAATTCCAGCTGTGTGTCTGAGAAAAAAATCAGTTTTTCGTGAACATTTTTGACTCTTGAAAAAAGATACATTCATAGTTCTTAAAAGATTATGTGTTGTTAACTACCGCAGTTCCAGAAAAGAACCTGGTTCTAGAATATCGAAAACCTTTAACATTAGTGGCGAAAGAAGCAATGGCTATGAAAATTATTGATAAATGATCAAATTTAATTATAAGTGGAATTTAAAAGAAAAGATCATGTTCTCTCAAAACAATAAACACTCAAAATTTGCTGTTGTTATTGTTGTTGTTGTTGTTGTTGTTGTTGTTGTTGTTGTTGCTAAGCCTCCTGGTCTAGAAAATGCTAGATCAGGTCCATTAGACTCTGTCGCATGACCAAATGAGTGGCAGCAGCAACTCAATCCTCAGCAAGCATGCTGACGCGGATTCCCAAACAGTCTATAAAATGGGAATAAGCTGCAAGAGCGGTAGAACAGGGACGATGGGGAAAGACCTTGAGAGCCTTTGTTACGACTCCAAACTTCGTCTGTAACTGTTTGTTCCTATAAACGGGGATTTTGGTTTTACTTTCCTTACGGGAGGGAAATACTGTATGTGTACGTCACGTGTCATAATGAAACTAACTTGTTTTTGTCGCGTTAGGAGAGCCGAAATGTGCACTCTTAGAACCATGTCATGGCTCGACGTAGTCGAGTGGAAAATCTGGGCGGCATAAATGAAAATCCGTAAATAATTATTGTAACGAGAATACTGTAATTAGTGTTGTGATTGTGAATTGTTAATAAATGTAGTGTTTCGTAAAGGATGCGGAGTCGGATACGTTTAATTTATGGCACAGCCTTCTCAAAGCGCAGACTTTTAGTAAAACCACTTTAGTAAACGTACGAGGGCAGACTGGATTTGTCTCGGACCACTATAGAGGAACGCCAGACCAGGGATCTTGGCCGACCACCATTGATGAACAGGAGACCTGTCACAATAACTGCAAAACTTGGTCTTGAAAACGAATTGAACTTCCAACGAAGAACATGGAACACTGGCGAATCTTATAAACAACCCTCATTTGCTAAACTGTCGGCCTGATCGTTACCTAAGAAACCCACATGAAGCAGGATCCACTGAAAAGTAATTAAAGCTCGAAGTTTCACTAACAATTTTAAAAATAAAGTAGAGATTAATTTATTTTCTGATTTCATAATACTGTAAATTTAACTGAAAATGTTTTTACTTAAATAATTCAAAAGAAACATTATCCATAGTTCTATACATTTCTAGTGTTAAAATGAATCCTCATATTTGCAATTGGATTGTGTTTATATGATGCATAATAAATTACTTTCATTTTATTTTATTATCAAAATATAACTGTTTAGTTAACAAAAATATAAATATCTGCTTTTGATATCACAATCTTAGATTTATGATGATGAGCAAATGCACGACTCCTAATAGCATTGGATTTATCTACCTCAGATACAAAAAATTACTTATTTTATTATTATCTAAATAGATCATTTCTCGTCATTTTTATTTATTTATTCATTTAATAACACCTTCATCAATATAGCTCTAAATTTACAGTTATCTCTTAGCATCAAAAGGTTAAAAATCTCAACCAGTTTACTCTCAGCCTGACAGATATCATCTTAACACAATTTTTTATAGGGGATTTGTAAAAGAACGATATATAGAAAAACACATATATCACCCTATACACTGTTTGAAAAATCACCCATTAACACTTTATTTTAAGCTATTTTTACCTTTTTATGTTAACCTTTTTTAGAGTTTGTTTGAGGAAGAACACATTTTGGAATAAATAACTGTATATAAATATATAATTTTCCGAATTTTAAACAAATCCCATTAAAGGATTTTTTGCGTCTCTTTTGATTGATATTTGAATTTTGATAGGTTTAGGAAAAATAGCAATTTATAAAAAGTTTAGAAATATACTGTCATTGTGTATTCCATTGTAAATATCATACCGCTAACAACAAAAGCCTTTAATATAAAGCCTTATTGCCAATTTTCATTTGGATTTCCAAAGAGCTATTCATTTGAGACTCTCTTGTATCATTATTTATCACAATAAACTATTAAAAAATTTATATACCTTTTATAAACACGCATTTTAGGGAAAACGTATGCAGAAAAGTTTAATTTTTATTTCATATTCCTATTTCACACCCTTCAATCATCTATATTAATAGGTATCTAGCAGTTGTGCCGATGAGTCTAATTTCATAGAAATCGGCATTTTATATCTTATGAATCTAAAATAAAGCTTTAGGAAGAATATTGGCATTTATCGATTAAAAATGCTTTGTGACTTCCAAGGAAAAGTTAGCTGAATGCAAACTAATCAGAAAAAAAAATGTTAGTATAATGTCTCCCAACCACAGAAATATTAAAAATATAATTATTCTAGATTTTACGCTATTTATATAAAAATGATATTTATAAATAACTTATATGCTTTTTATACTCACATAATTGGTAAGAAACTAAACTGGCTGAAAAACGAACACAGATTTTTTTCTACTCTATGCGAGCGTTAACGTAATGACAAAATAAAAACTAACAGACTTAAACCTTACAAAGAAATTCACACATGAGGTGTGAGTCAGGAAAAGAGAAAATTTCTTCAACCCTCAGTGCGGATATTTAGTTCTGTTCGGATCGAATTTTCAAACACGTTAAAGAGTCTAATGATATAATTTTCACCACAACCCTCAGGGAAAACGGGTTCTAAACCCCATACTAACGAACTGTGACTCGCATTTTTCTCTGCGAAGGTTTTTATGTTTTTATTTTCAATTTTCCACTAGAATATTAAGAAATTCGGCCGCGACTAGGTTGAATAATTTTAAATAATATAAAATACAATATATTTTTTCTATTTATAACGGCAATAAGTATAATTTCTCTTGAAAATTTTATATGAAATAAATCAATTAAGGGCACATGGCGCTCGATGGTGTAACGTCACGTGTATTGCGCAGTTCTCACGCCCTACGGGCCAGCTGGATGTTTTTTTAAGAATACCATTTTCCAGTTCCCACCGTTTTTAAAACACGTGCAGAGTTTTGGCCTGAAAGTTAATCCCAGGCATGGCGGTTTCCCTAACAAGTTGTGGGGATAACTGTTTGGAAAAACAGAAACGTTTGCCATCACCGTCGTAAAGCTGTCTTTCCTAGCGATACTGGAATGTAATAAAGTTTCGGCGTTAAGAAGAGCTGTCAGCCGATAATCTGCCGGCCCTCCCGGTGGTGGGAAAACTATTTCTAAGAAGTGCGGCCACCCCGAATTCAAGCCGAGAGAGGCAGAGACTTGGTATTTTTGAAAGAGATGGGCCTGTGACATCCAGCCCGGACAGACGTGTTTTTTAGGAGCTCTTGTTTGAGACCATGGGTCCCGGAGCCTGTATTGTGAATCTGCACTTAAATTAACTAATTGTGTTGTACCTTTTAAAGTTAAATATTTTTTTGTAAATAAATTGTTAAGTTTTTGTTTTAAAAAAAGATTGGCCTCCGCATTTTAATTAGGACTCTGTCTTTCTTAGTTATGGATCCAATAGTAGCAATTTTAAAAAAGCCTCAGATAATTGCCTTACCTACCTATCGTTACGCCACAATAGCGTATCTTCTTACAGCAGGAGGAAAATCACTTTTGAGATACAGTAACCACCGTTTATAGTGATCACTGGTTATAAGAATCAACCGTTTATAAGAATCAATATCGCGAAAACAAAAACAAATGAATTATTTCCATGTTAAAATTTTCGCTTTAAAGAATCAATCCACCGGTTTTAAGAATCAGTTTACACTCTTCGCTTTCCTTTCATTTTTCCCCTCAAAAGGCAAGAAGTTCTTTCTTTTTTTTTTAAAGAAAGATTGATAAGATGGGATGGAATATAGTCGTAAAATTCACCCCTTTCTTTATTAGACATAACAAAATAGTTTCCCCTTAAACGCTTTACCACAACACTGTCCTATTAGCTTGACCCGGGGGCAACTTTACCCGTCCGAGTAAATCTTCGTCTGAGACTATAAGTATTGAAAGAGGTATAAACCGCCTTCTGAAAACTTCATTACGTCAAACTACCGTAGAAAACTTTTTCTTGCTCCCTTCCTGTAGTTGAAATGTTAAAACTGTTAAGCAGGTATGTTGTAACAAATATTGTATTTTTTTCTTCTCTTACTATAATCATGTGTATCTACTTATAGGTCTAAAAATTAAGTTTTATTTTTAAAACTATAAAAAATAATTTTAATAAAAGATAGTTAATGTAAATTAAAGAGTATTTTATGGTAAATTATCTAATATATGTATATATAGGTGTGTGTGTTCCTGTCCAAAAATCTGAATTTCGGCTATAAGAATCAACCGCTTATAAGAATCAAAAACAGTAATAACAAACGTGATTCTTATAAGCGGAAATTACTGTAGTTGATAAGGATCTCGTACATAATACTGTGAATAAGCTTAAGATAAAGGTTTCCAAGGATCTAGACAGTGTTAAACTGTAAAGCACAGTAAAACTGTTTATCCACTATAAAATGTTGCTTTTTAAACCTAGAATTTACTACTTTCGAATACCCGGTTTTACAACCATTGGAACAGGGATTTTCGGTCCCAGTAAATTACACGGGTACCCGACTCCGAATTCTCTATTTGGCCAGAAAAAAGTAAGACCAAAGTCGCATAAGATATGACTTAATCAGTTTTTGACGCATTATAAACCCCTTTACCCTCAGCTCAGGAATACATATTTACAAGAATTTGAACTAGGATATTAACTCACTCAAGTACCATAACCTTTTTTAAGACTCGCGAACATAAAATTTCATCATCATTAGAAGTCCCTTTTAGGAGTGAGGGAAAATGTACAAAATAAGGATCCAATTTGGGACTGAAGATCACCGCACTATTATAGCAGAACCCAACAAATAAAGGCCAACCTTACTCCATATTCACGGTTCTTCTAAATCTCTAATAACATTTCACCTCTCCCTTTATCTACATTCTATATACATAAATTAAAGATTTGCACAGGATTTCCAATCTTCTATTAGTACACGCTTAGAAGAGGTACGACAGTCTGATCGAAGACATGCTTAGAAATATCTCGGACATGCTTAGACATATATTTAGAAAAATATGTATTCATGTTGATCATCATAACGTCATGTTCGGGCTGTATGAAAGAATTTCGCTGCTGATTATATAGATCTGAAGAAAACTTAGATTATAGAACAATGTGAATGCTACATAACATGAAGTATATATATATATATATATATATATATATATATATATATATATATATATATATATATATATATATATATATATATATATACCATATACAGGGTGGTCATAAAGAAACTTTGCCGATATATGGACCTCTAGCGTCCGTTCCGTTCAACCGATCAAGATGAGATTTCAGATATAGTTATTCAGAGGTGTGAGCTCTGGATTCTGTGAACGGCAACCAAGTGGCGATCACGGTTACGGTTATAGGTACAGAAAATCGAAATTTTTAAATAGCAACACCCATTTTTTTCCTTCGCAAAATACTCAGCGCATGCGAAAACCCTAAAGAGCTCTGGAACGTTATGTGTATCACAAAAAAACGGACTCATTATGCACGCACAAAAAAACAGTTCTGCGAATGGCTAACAAAAACACGATCAGAGAGCTTTTTTCGGTTTTCTACGCTGAATATCTGTCGAACGACGTTCTGTGATTGGTTTCTAGCTTCTGTCATATGCAAATTTCCTTCGTGAACCCAGATTGTGGGCCAAAGCAGGCCAAGGTAGCTTTGGGCAAGCACGAAGACCAGTAGTAAAAACTCTAGCCGTGAGCGGGCGGGTATTATCTTGCTGAAATGTAAGCCCAGGATGTCGTGATATGAAGGGAAACACAACGAGGTGTAGAATGTCGTCGACGTACCGCTGTGCTGTAAGGATGCCGCGGATGACAACCAAAGGGATTCAGCTGTGAAATGAAATGACACCCCAGACCATCACTCCCGGTTGTCGGCCCGTATGGCGGAAGACAGTCAGGTTGATATCCCACCACTATCCAGGGACGTCTCCAGACACGTATTTGTTGGTCATAGGGGCTCAATTCAAAGCGGGACGCATCACTGAAGACAATTCTAATCCTGTCAGTGACATTCCAGGTCGAATGTGCCCGACACCACTGCAAACGGGCTTGTCGGTGTACAGAGGTCAATGGTAGTCGGCGCAAGGGGTGCCGTGAGCTCAGTCCCCTTTCTCTGAGCCGAATGGTTCTGGCGGTCACTGAAGCATCGGTTGCACGTACAGTCGATAATGATGAATATGGGGATGTGAGTGCCGCTCTGACGATTGCTCGGCCCTCAAGTTCTGTCGTTTCTCTAGGCCAACCGTCATGGCTGAATAATTGTATATATATATATATATATATATATATATATATTCAATTATTCAGCCATGTAACTTGTGCAAAAAAAGTGTCGGCAGTGTTCTCAAGAATATTTAGCATTGCATTTGATTTCATTGTGTCTCCAGGGAATGATTGTCTCCTAGTACGTTTGATCTGTGAAAAAACATTCAGCAATGATTATATGAAACCATCGAAGATGAAGAACCATATGGAAAGAATACATCCTGCTAAGAAAGATTTCGGATTAATTCAGGAATCTTAAAGAAATATTTGCGTATCGTTCTAAAGCGGATATTAAATCATTTCTTAAGACGTTTACTTCTGTAAATAATGCAGGAGGATTAGAAGCCTCTAACATTTCTTTGTTAATTGCAAAATTCGGATATCCATACATACGACTGGGAAAAAACTAATATTACCAGCAATACAAGAGGTAATAAAAACTGTTATGAAGATGGACCCTGAACCAGTTTTAAAATGTATTCCGCTCAGTAATAACTCCGTGAAATGTCATATAGATGTAGTGTCAGGAGACACTAAAAAAATCATTAATTAGCGAATTTCAGAAAAGTAAATTTTCTGTGCAGTTGGAGGAATCCACTTTTGGTAGAAACAGTATTTTGATGTTATATGTTCGATATTATAGCTCCAGATTAGGAGAAATGACAGAGGAATTTCTTACAGCGGAACTGTTACAAACGTACCCTACAAGTGAACATACAGTGTGGTCATAAAAAACTTTGTCGATATATGGACCTCTAACGGCTGTACCGTTCAACCGATCGAGATGAGATTTCAGATATAGTTAGTCAGAGGTATGAGCTCGGGATTCTGTGAACGGCAACCAAGTGGCGCTCACGGTTACGGTTATAGATACAGAAACTCGAAATTTTCGAATGGCAACGGCCACTTTTTCGAAAAATTCTTAGTGCATGCGAAAACCCTAAGGAGCGTCGGAATGGTACGTGTATCAGAAAATACGGACGCGTTATGCACACACAAAAAACAGCTCTGCGAACGGCAAACAAAAACACGATCGGGGCGCACGGACGAAATTCGCATATGACAGAGGCAAGACACCAATCACTGATGACAACACAAATCGGACAAAAGAAAACTTTAATTGGATTCCACATTTTCCACACAGGTGCCATCACAGGCCGTTTGCAGCGCTGTTTTTTGTGAGTGTATAACGCTTCCGTTTTTTGTGATACACGTACCGTTCCAACGCTCTTTAGGGTTTTCGCTTGCGCTGAGCATTTTGCGACAGGAAAAAGTGGGTGTTGCTATTCGAAAATTTTGAGTTTATGTACCTATAACCGTAACCGTGAGTGCCACTTTGTTCCCGTTCACAGAATCCCGAGCTCATACCTCTGAATAACTATGTCTGAAATCTCATCTCGATCGGTTTAACAGAACAGCCGCTAGAGGTCCATGTATCGGCAAAGTTTTTTTTTATGAGCACTCTGTATATTCGTTTTGAAAAAATTTTGAAACAAAATGAAATTCTTATAACTGATATTGCTGCAGCACCATCATTGTTGGGGGAAATATCGAGGATTTCTTATTCTGACAATTTCTAGAGGTTTTTTTTTTTTGTTTTTTTTTTAAGTCCCCGATATTCTGACAGTGCACTGCGTGTTGCATCGGACACACTTAATTGCCAAAAATTTGCAAGAAAATCATCGTTCTGTTTTGCATTAGTGAATTAAAGCAATAAATACAATTTAAGCTAAGGCTTTGAATGATTGTCTTTTTGCTCAATTATTCAAAAGTACTTATGAACTGTATAATAATTTATTTCTTCATACAAAAGTTCGTTGGTTGTCAAAAGGCAATTGTTTGCACTGTTTCATTGGAGCCTTTAATTCTGTATGTAATTGAGTTCCTTTTGGAAATAGATAAACCTACGGCAACAAAATTAATTGAATCAAAAAAGCATATATTTTATTTAGCAGACATATTTTCTTTATTTATTAATATGCAAAATAAATTACAAGGAAAAAACGAGAACCTCATTCAAACCTGAAGAGTTATATTTGGGTTTCGCTCCAAAATAGATTTGTTTATTTCCACTTTAAATCGAAATGATTTTTGATACTTTGAACATTTTATGCAGCTTTCTGTTGTTCAAAAAGATAAGATCAATGATGATGACATTTAAATCTACACTGATCACTTGAAACAACTAAAAGATGATATCAATGCCCGTTATAAATTATTTGGAAAGTTTAGATATCCCGTCTTGGATTACAAATCCATTTGAAAACAACACAACCAATATTTATTTTTCGTTACAAGAAGAATTGATTGAATTGAAGGAGAATTTGAAAGATAAAATCAATTTTCAAACAATTGGTTATGCCAAATTTTGGAATTGCAAAGATATTCGAAAAAATACGTCAAATTAACCCATATTACCAAACCATTATTTTTAGCTTTTCCTAGCTCTTACTTGGTTGAGGCAGGATTTAGTCACGTTAACAATTTGTTAAGAAAAACTAGAAATTGATTAAATATTACAGAACGCGGTCGTTTACGATTATTACTAACTAATTTCAGACCTAATATAAAAAGTATTATGGAAAAGCATCAATCACAACCATCGCATTAAATTTAAAAAAATTATATTGTAATAACATATAAGTCAGTAAAATTGTTTATTAAAATATATATTTAAATTCGTTATTTTAGTTATTGTGACTATACGATGATAAGCAATTTCAGACCAAACATTAAAAAAAATTATCAATGCATCATGCACAAACACCACATTAATTGAAATCGAACTTTTGTGCAATTACAATCTGTGTTTCTGAAATCTTGTTTGTATTTAATCTTGTTTGTATTAAATTAAAAATTAAAATAGTACAAAAATAGTAAAACATAAACCTAATGAACCCCTTTTTTTAGTTTTTATTTCATATTCTTAGTCAAATTGTTATCTTTAAGTGTTTGATGTGCAATTATTAGTATTAAAATTATGTTGTATGTTGCATACTATAGAGAAAAATGTGAGGGGGTCGATGAAGAAAATCATTCTTTTAAAAAGGGTTGATGTAGGGAAAAGGTTGGGAACCCCTGCATTAGACAGAGCATAGTCATTTCGTTTTCGTCATCGTTATTGTCATCGTCTATGATGCGTCTGCTCCTTCAAACTAAATCAGACATTTAGCAGATTTGTCTTGTGTCTGATTTAGGTGTAGCCATCTGTTGACGAAAAAAGACACTAAAACCTTCAAGAAAAATTCCCTGGAATAGATATTTTATTAAGACAAAATTCGTAAATATAAGGTCCCGGTGATCTTTTCTTTGGATATTTTTGCTTTCATTAATCCAGGCCTCAATACTGAATTTGAATGAAATCAGCATCTATCTTGCCATCCTGTGAAACACCATATTTTTAACAGGAAATATTATCTCATGAAGCAACACTCTACAATTTCAATAGGCTATACATTGTTCCCCCTGACCTTAAGAAGACCAAAATTTTTTTCAAAATTAACTTTTCAAAATTGTTTAAAGGGCTCCTAAATGCCGTAATTTATCTCCTATGCCACAAAAATTTCTTATTTCTTTCAGCCTGGAAGTGAATAAGTCTTTCGTTTCCGGTAAAAGTTTTTACATTTTAAGACTAATGAATGTGTTTAATATGAATATTCCAAAATACAGCTGATTTTTCTTTGCTGATGTAAATTATTTTTTATTGTTTTTAGAAATTCAAGATCACAGATTTTACTTCTTGTTGTAATTTTTTGTTTTCTGGTAGCAAAAAGTAAACATTTACTCAACTCTTAATTTGAATTTTTCATTCTTACCACAAGATAAAAATAAGCCTGGAATTTTTTTAAATCTCTAATTTTAAACAGAAATGTGTTATTGGCTGAATCCAAAAGTTAAAAAGTAACAACCATACTACTTTGGTGTAAGTAGTAATAGAGAAACCACAAATAAATATTGCAGTTTTCAAAAATTTTGTATTTTTATATCATTGATACTTTATGACAGTTAAATATGAACTCAAACTAAAATTTAATTAGTTAATGAAAGAATTGTGACAAAAATGTTTTATTTAAATGGACGCTGCAAAAGGAAAGCTTAAATGAATAAGAAATAAAATGGAAACTAATATTTCATTTAAGTATTTAGAATATTTAATTGACATAAATATTTTAATAGAACATATCAATAATATTTTAAATTATCAATATTTTAAAAAATGTCCAAGCATTCTTATAATATTTAAAATTTAAAATGCTATAAAAGTTCTTTGAGTATGGTGTAGTCACGTTTATAACATTCAGACATTTCTGTATCTTATAACGCATTAAAAAAAAAAAAAAAACCTTTCTTAACCATTTAAATTTAAAGCTTATCTTTGTCCTTGATGGGATGAATAGCTCCGTAATGATTAAAAATTTTCAAACAAAAGATTAATATATAATAATAAAAATTCTTTATAAAAGAATTAATTCTTTTCAAAGAAGTGGTGTCTATTCAAGTCATTACTTAAATAGACAAAATAACATCGCCTAGGCATATTCCGATTTTTTACCTTTGTTATTTACTCGCTTATCCGTTAGGCCTCTTTCAGACGAGGCGCATTTCTTGATCCAACTGACTTGCCTTGTTTATTTTCATGTAGTTGACTGCCGTGTGAGGTTCTTTTCACACGAGGCGCGGCGCCCAATTCAAGGCGAAACCTTCTCTTCTGGGGTTGTGGCAACGCTTCGTCAGCAGCTACACTCAGGCGAAAACGCGACTGAAAAATGATGTGGAAGAAGACAGTTTACTACATTAAATTATGTGTATATATTCTATCCATAGGCCATACTTTAATCTACACCTAAAATAATTACAATATTTCCCATAAAAATATTTTTCAGGCAAATGTATTGTAATCTACAAAAAATATCAAAGGAAAAAAAAAATGCTGTAAAAAATTAGTGATATGTACTTAACTAAATTTAGATAGAATTTGTATAAACATAGAAGATATACATGTATACAAAATTTTAGCAATTTGGGACGATTAGTTTTGAAAAAATAGTGCGCACAAGTTTCAAAATAACAGTTTTTAGAAAAAACCATTTAAAGTTTAAATTTTCTATAAATTACTTTACTATTAGCTTTATACATTTGGCCATAAAATCGGTTGTAATATCGACTTCATTTTTTTCATAAGATTCCTTTTATTCCATTCTTCATAATTAAATCATAATAAAAAATTGAGTTTTTTTAAGTTTTTAAGGTGATTTCCCTCCTTACATTTTTAAATTTCAAAAACTTTAACTTAAATATTATACCTTTCTTCTACCAATACCTTTCTTTTACACCAATTTTATAACACAATATTGGTCTTTGATTTATAATGATGTAGGGGAATATAGATTTAAGAAAGCATCATAACATGGCACTCAGGTTTTTACTTACAAAAATACAAAATGTATTATTTTTATATTTGCTCTGCTAATTTTTTAAATCGCATTTCTTTTATTTGTAGGACCACTATACCTCATTTTTACTTTTTAAAAAAAATTTATAATAATTAAATTGCACACCTGAAAGGGTTAATGCAAAAACCTCCCTCATATGAAAACTATTCAAATTGTTGGCATAAGGCGATGTTCACATTTGCGAATCTAGATAAATTTAATTAAATAATGGGTAAATTCGCGCAATTTGGTGCTCCCACATATATTTTTATGTGTAACAGTCATAACCTGTACTAATCGATGTAATGCTGTTTGATAAGTAATGTAAAGAGAGTGACGTATGTCACCATAGAAACATCAAATAAACAACCAATGATAAAGAATATATTTCGTTGAAATGACCAAATAAATATTTCTGTTCATTTTTTTTAATGATAATGCGGCTTCTAAATAAATTTTTAAAAAAATTCTAAAAAAGTTAAAAATTTTCTTTTAATTTTGGAGTTTTTAACCACCATTAACAAAATAACAAATGAACTTTTAAATTTGAATGGTACCGACTACTTTATTGAGCAGGCATCTGTATTTATTTATATCCATATTTGCAAGGGGACTGGGACGTCTGCGACAACTAAGAAGTTGGAAATTTGGGCTATTCTTTTAAAGCCCATATCTTATACAAATATGCATGTATCATTATGATTTTTATGTTAATTTAGTAAGACCTTTATGAATATTTTAAGACAAAAAAATTCTTTTTGGATTGAAAGGTAAATTTAAAATAACAATATAAACAAACATACTTTTCCCCCTGAAATTTTTGAGGTATTCACTTTGTAACACTTTTTCAAAAATTTAGTGAAAATCTTACCTTGAAATCTTGTGTGATGATCAAACACAGTTTATTTTATATAGTTAACCCATTTAAATCTTTGTTACACTATTTTAAATTTTTTTTAAAAATTATAAATTTCACTTATCAGAAATCTGCATATTTTTGTCATACATTTTCACCATTTACAAAAATATCTTAAGGTTTAAAAATAAAAATATAGGTTATATTGATACAAGAGCACTTATTCTATTGACGTTTAAAATTACAGAGATGTACTTGCAACAGATTTTGCCATTACAACAGAAAGTGTACCATTACATGAAAAAATCACATTTTGAGAAAAACGCAAAAAATACTTTCCCATTATATGGGATTTAAATGTATGTTTACATTTTTAAGTTTCTAATAATTGTTGTTAGAGTGTCAAAAAGTACATAAATTATATATATTTGTAATCTGCAGAATCTGCTCTATTTTTTTAAGCCACAAATTCAAAAATAAATTTTTTTGAAGTCTGAATAAAATTTGCGTGCCAATTCCCTTCAAGCTTCACCCCTTTTAATTTTATCGCTATATTCATCACACCTCATGTCCCATATCGCGGGACTAATACGAATTTCTTCGATGAATTGTTCCACATTCAAACTTGCAATTGAAACGCTTTCCATACTGAACTGAGCTCATGCAGCTAGGCGGCTGGTGTGAAGAGCGTACCTTTAGTAATGTCTTTTGTGTTGAGTCTACTCATCAGGATGAGATCGTTATCAGCACAAGTGCCAGATGTCAAAATGTCTGGGCACTGAATTCACTCCGTGTGAAAAGGTTTCGGCGATTCCCATACATTTGCATGGTGGCTACACTCCTTGACAGCCGCCCGGAAATCAGTTTGATCAACTATGTGCCTCGTCTGAAAAGGGCCTTACTCGCTGTCAAGAAAATCATTCTCAGTTGACAAGATTCTCAAAACAAGGAGTTGAGGCCTCACTGTGTATGCTGATAAGGCAAATGGTTTATGGTCAATATCGAATATTAAGTTATGACGATGTAAGACATTTTTCTTCTATCGCAAGAAAATATCTAGATTCACGAACCGCAGTGAATTTTACTTATGTAAAGTGGTACCTCGGTACTCGTCGTTAACTGGTTCCAGACTACACGACGAGTACCGAGCGAATTCTTTCCATAAGGAGTAATATAAATTGAATTTATTCTCTCCTGAAAACCAGAAATGTCACATATTACTGGGGAATTTATAAATTGATAAGGTTGTTTTTTACAAAATCTTTAAACTAGACACATAATTTAAAACAATAATTAGACAAAATGAAATTTATCTTCACTCAACCTGTATCTGAGAGGATAGATGGCCTAATGGGATAATACCGAAGTAGAGGAGCGAGATCAAACACGCAGCTACCACGCTGATACTGGGTGACCAGAATTAAAACACCCCTAATCTGACCTCCCTGTATATATCGAGCAACTCAGTGTAAAGGCTTCAAATTTTATACACATATTATTCAAAACATGCGGAAAAGGATTTCGCGAAAAAAAAAATTCTTCCAGAAACACCGCTAGGTGGCGGTGTACAACAGAATACAGGAAAAAGACAATAATAATAATAATAATTTTAATAACAAAAAAAAAAAACATGCGAAATGAAAATTTTACTTTTTGATGGAGTTCAGCCGGTTCGAGGACGCAAACCGGCTCGTTCAGATGTTGCCTCCGCTATTGTTGAACAGTCAATGGATAATATTGCAGGCTGTAGTAGTGCACGTGCAGTGTTACGACACTTAGGTGTTCCCAATAGCACAGTGTGGAACGTATTGAAAAAAATGGTGCATTGTTTTCCTTACAAAATCAGTTATAACATTTGCTGGCCATCGACATGGAGAAGCGACTGACCTTTGCATTGACATTTCTTGCTAGAGTTGAAGTGGATGCATCGTGACCATGTCAGATTTTGGAGCAACGAGGCCCATTTCCACCTCAGTGGAAGAGTGAACAACCATAACTGTCGCATTTGGGTCACGGAAAACTCCGTACCTTCCAATAGATTCCACCCCACTACCGAAAGTTACAGCCTGGGGTGGATTCACAGCCACATTCATTGTTGTACCCCATTTGCAACAGCGGCAATGTCTTGATTCAGTTACTTTTATGCAAGATGGAGCGCCTCCACACATTGGACTCTGTGTAAAACAGTTTCTTCGGCAACGTTTTACTAATGCCAGAATAATGAGTCGTACGATTCCGACAACCTGGCCATCTCATTCTCCGGATCTTAATAAGTGTGTTATTTGGCTGTGGGTCACTTAAGAAATATTGTTTATCGAGGACATCTAGTAACCTTGGCAAATTTGAAAAAAGGTATCACTCTCCATGCGAGTAGCATTTCAGTGGACCAGCTACGATCCGCAGTTGAACTAGCTGTCCACTGACTGCAGATTTACATCTACAAGAAGGGAACCATATTGAGCAGCATTTTCTGCGTCGGTAAGGTGTTTGTCGAATGTTTGGTACGTTTAAAATTTGTTTTTGTGTATTTTCAGCATATGTCCAGAGGTACAGCGCCCTCTATCGGTGATTTCAGGAACTAAATATTTTTTCGCGTAATCCATTACCCCATGTCTTGAATAGTATGTGTACAAAATTTGAAGCCTTTACACTGAAGAGTTCGATGTACAGGGAGGTCAGAGTAGGGGTGTTTTAATTCTGGCCACCCAGTATATCTATTCATTTATCTCTCTATCTATCTATCTCTATTTTATATCTATCTATCTATCTATTTATCTATCTATCTCCTACACACACACACATACACAATGAGGAATTGATTTTATAAAAACATAAAAATACCATTGTTATCATTATTCCTAGTTAATGTAATCCAGCTGTTGAAGAATACCAAATACAGTGATTTCCGCTTATAAGAATCACGTTTGTTATTACTGTTTTTGATTCTTATAAGAGGTTGATTCTTATAGCCGAAATTTAGGTTTTTGGACAGGCACACACAAACCTATATATACGTATATTAGATAATTTACCATAAAATACTCATTAATTTACGTTAATTATCTTTCATTGAAATTATTCTTTATAATTTTAAAATTAGAACTTAATTTCTAGACCTATAAGTAGATATACATTATAGTAAGAGAAGAAAAAAATTCAATATTTGTTACAACATACCTGCTTAACAGTTTAACATTTCAACTACAGGAAGAGTGCAAGAAAAAGTTTTCTATGGTAGTTTGACGTAATGAAGTTTTCAGGAGGCTGTTTATACCTCTTTCAATGCCAATAGTCTCAGACGAAGATTCACCTTCTAGCTTACAGGGTTTGATAACGGGCTGAATCTACTAATGTCACGTTTGCCTAAATGATAAGGGACACTTCGCCGAAGATTTATGTGTTTCGGGGTCCAGGAAGAAGCAACCAGGATGTGCGAGGTGGGAAAAAAAAGAGTCCGTCTTTGTTCCTCAGTGGAGAAAAGTGAAATCGGACTCGGACGGGTGAGATGCCCCTGGGTCAAGCTAAAAGGGCAGTGTTTAGCTAAAATGTTTAAGGGGAAACCATTATATTATGTCTAACAAAGAAAGGGATGCATTTTACGACTGTATTCCATCCCATCTTATCACTCTTTCTTTTAAAAAAATAAAGAAAGAACTCCGTGCCTTTTGAGGGTTTAAGTGGCTTTTTTGGAAAAATAAAAGGAAAGTAAGAGTGTAAGCTGATTCTTAAAACCGGTGGATTGATTCTTTAAAGCGAAAATTTTAACATGGAAATAATACATTTGCTTTTGTTTTTGCAATATTGATTCTTATAAACGGTTGATTCTTATAACCACTGATCACTATAAGCGGTGGTTACTGTACTTGAAATTGACATAGTTTTCTGGATATTCTGTAAGATATAACATGGTCAGTATATTTTCCAATAGAGATATGTACTTAAGAATGAATGTTGCATGTAACTAAAACTTATTTCATCTCATACAAAGGTAATTCATTTGAGTGAATAAAAAATTCAGTTTTTGTTAACTCACTTTCAATGCTTCATATTGTTAGGAATTCCGTAAACCCTACTACGTTGACCTTGACCTTGACCTTGTTAACTCACTGTTACAACGTACGGTAAAAGAAAGTTCCGAAAAGGGTACTTATAATCTAACGTTGAATGACGCCCAATGGATTAACCATTGTAAGCATTATCCGAGATTGCCTCCTCTCGCCTTTTAATAATATTAAACAAATAATTACAAGATTAAAAGAACTTTTTAATATACCATGTTTTTTAAATTTTCTGTTGAATCATATAAACTCGACAATTCTATTTATTAATAAATACTTTTTTAAATTTTTTTTGATGAATTATCCCATCAACTTGAAAGAAAATGAAGTTAATTGGAAGTTAACTTGCGTTTAACTTTTCGTTCCCATCCCGGCCGATAGATGACTGCACCAGTCTACAAAACAAAACTAACTGAAAATGAATTAAATTCTGTTTAAAGATGGCTAAAAGTATCAAAAGAATGCCTTGTCATCGTATTCTGAGCTATTCTAAAAGTTTCAAATGTCTAGCTAGTCGGGAAGTTAGTTAAAAATCGATTGCAAGATTTGTACGGGACAAACACACAAACAAACAAGAAAGCGAGTTTATAAAAACATGGAAATAAAGGGGAATCCTGGTACACATGAGACATTTGTTTTACAAAGTCTACATGAACGAATAAACACACACATTAAACAGAACAGAAACTATAGATTTCAACAAAACTCTACTGTTACTAGTTCCCTGAAAAAAAAGAGTGCTCTAAATTGCGACCACGCCTCCTCTCGGCCGCTCAGAGTCGTAACACTCACACTAAAGCCTAAAGTGCTTTAAAACTTTTTTTTTTAAATATTTTATGCCAGCACTCGTGATGAAAAAATTTTATGTCGTTTCTAAACTATTCCAGAATATTTTTTTTCATCTCCGTCTAAACCTTTTAACGGTAGATTAATCCCTTTCTAATACATCACATAAATTATCATAGTAGTCATAGAAGTTTTAAGTTGCATGGATATAATCTGTCATCAGTGAAGCAAATGATTGATAAGGTTCAGCAAGCAGATTAAATTTTTATTTAGGGATTAACCTGAATTTAGTTGTCTTCATTTTAAACAACGCAAGAAGATTTCATAACTCGAGTCTTTGAGGCTGCTGTGTACTAACACTATTGGATTCACAAAATAAATATGGAATAATAGTGAATAATATAAAAATTATGGAATCCCAAGTAATTTATAAATCTTTTTATAACACGCACTTTACCGAAAACGTTTGCAGAAAATTTTAAATTTTTATTTAATATTCTTTTAAATACCTAAAATACTTATCTAAATAACGACAGACATAATCATCTATATTAAAGACATTAATTTCTTTTTATTACTTGATACTCGATAATTTTTTTTTCAAAAAAAGCGGTTAACTATGTCGGGTATTTTAAAGCCAAGTGCTAAGGGAGCCACTTTCACCGCAGGCGGAATTCTAAGTTGCAGATTCACTCAAATTTAGAATCCTAAATATTCATACCAGGCCTATACAACTTAAAATTAGGAGAGAGGGCAGGTTTCCAATTATCTACAGACGTTCGATAACTTTCTACCCTGTTCTACACAACAGAATTTTATTTTTATTTTCTTAAAGTTTCGTTCATTTTTACTAACAACTACCATGGTAAAAACAAGAGATGAAAATGTGATTGGCATAGAATGACGAGGTAAAAAGATCATCATATTAAAAAGAGATTTTAATGCTGAGAGTCATTATTCTGATTGTTTGCTTATACAAACAGTCAAAAGCATTATGCGAGAGTCTTAAGGAAAATCTAAGTGGATTCGTTTCAGCTATTAAAGTAATAGGTTTATTAATTCACTTTCCATGACGAAACATGACAGTCATTTTTTTTCAGAAACAGTTACCTTGGCAACGAGAAATACATTAACTTTGTTTGTAAAAAATTAACAGTATTATGAAGGATACTTTTAGATAGATCATTTTAAAAAAGGGGGTTTTATTGAACGTTTTATGTTCATAATAAAAACATAAAACATTTTCTACTCCACAGTATCTAACTGTATATTTTGTTTCGGTATCGAAAACTGAAAGCATTCCCTGAAACTTTACTGTAAAGGAAGGTAATGTTTTGCATTCTTAAAATTAAGGCAGTATTTAAAAGATATAATTTTATTTTCTCATTATTGGATTTCGAAAATAAACAAGCATAATAAAAATTGTTGATTTTATTATTACATACTTTTATTTAACTAGGTTTATTCATTTTCTCTCTCCTTTGAAATCTAAATCATATGATATGTGAATAAATGTAAATTTTCCAAATCCTTATTAACAAAAGAAATTTACACAATTGGCAATAAAATATTATTTTAAATATTTTTATTGAGTGTGATGTAATAGTCTATTTAACTAAATAATTTGTAGAAAAAACTGTCAAGGTTTCTACCTGTTGTCTATTGAAAGAAGTTATTTTTAAAAAATAACTATCTTCTACGCGAAAGTAGACTCAAAGAATGCCATAGTCTTTTAAGAAATGAAGCAATCATGTTGTTAGATTGGAATAAATTAAGAAGATATCATGACTAAAACGAATTTACGCATAAGTAAACTAAAATTACATGATTTTTACTCTAATAAGCATATTTAACTGACAAAGCCGTGTCGAGTTATATGATCCGCAATGAGACTGAATTAAAATTCTGCATGACATCTGGTGATTTTCAAGCATACTTTTGGAAAAAAAATTATTACGATTAAAAGTGGAACCATAAATGACTCTTACATGAAAATTTTAATTTTCAAAGAGAAAGAATTTCTATTGATTTCTTCTAGATTCACTAACACATGTGTACGGAAAAGGAGATGAATTTCTAGAACCATTTTTTAAAATGACTGTACAATAATGTATCATTAGTTTTGCAAAATATTCATCAGCTCTGTGTGCTTCTAACGGTTAAAAAGAACAAATTTTATGTTGAATATACATTCGAAATAAAAAAATTTAAATAACATTGCTGAACCCAGACTACATAGTTTTTAGCATCATAATCATTTACGGATGATGTTTATTATCAGGCGGAAAAGTTCATTACGACTGGACAATTATGGCTATTTGTACACATATTTTCGATGTCTCAGAATTATAGGAAATTCTGGCAAAAATCCAAAAAGAAGAGCGTTGGCATTCTTAGTATACACACTTTTCGTTCTGATTTACATAGATTATTTGACCTCAGTGGTTATCAATTATACGAAATATCTTAACGTTTCCGGCCCGTGGGCGCCATATGTTTTTCAGAACACGTTGTGTGTTGTTACATTTTTTGTTTTAAAACGCAGGAATAAAAAAGTCGCTGGTATGCTTAAACTTCTGCAATTGAAAAACATGGATACGAGAGTTAGGAGACTTAATATGAAAGTTATATGTATATTTTTAGTAACTGCCTTTTTCTGTGTCAGCTACCGTGTTATATCTTTAAACAATAGTTCATATTTTGAGTGGTACGCTTACAAGATGGAAAACACAAATATTAAGTACTATATTGCTCCAGTTAGATATATATTGTACCTCTTTGCTTTCAATCCGGTTTTCCTTCTCATGGTGTCTCTTATGTACTGCGAATTATGCCAACGCTGTACCATATTATTGAAAAATATTCGATTTAGAGCACGAATGTTAGCTCACCAAGGGTTTCACGAGAAAGACCTCATCGAAATAATACAGAATAGAAACGAAGTGGTAGACGTTATTAAGAAATTACAGGATGTATTCTCATTGATAATAACTCTGATGTTTTTTGCCTCAATCGGAAACTGTTTTACAAATTTGTCTTTTGTAATAAATATCGGAAGAAAGATTGGGTTTGACGAATTATATGAAAACAGTTTTTATTTCTTTGGTTCCCTGATGAATTTGACGGCTATAATTGAATGCGCTGCACAAGTTCCGAGAGAAATGGAAGACCTATGTGACAATTTTCAGAAAATAAAAGACTCAAAATGCTTTGAAAGTTTTCGACCTCAAAATTCAAATTTGGGAAGATATCTGAGCTTCAAACCTCAGGTGACACTTTCAGCATTTGATTTAATGTTCTTCAAAAGAAAATTAGTTCTTTCGATTATAGGTGGTATGCTTACATATAGTATCCTTCTCATTAATCTTGTTTCTCTTGGAATACGGCATTCATAGTCAGAAGACAATAATTTGATAGCCAAGGTTTAAACAATAATGGCAAGTTAATGACAATTCGATGACTAATAATCAGAATTTAATAACCTAACAAAAAATTTTCAAATTTCCTTTCCTTATGATGCATGGTTCTGCAACTGTAATATAACAATCATTAGTGACGAATAACTCTTTAGAAACGAGAATAAAAATGTATGAATAGCATATTTTAAAATTTTTCATGTGTGGTCTTCGTTGTGTTGAAATTTTTGTACCTTACAAGATAAAGATGGATATTTCTGGTATATTACAGGATATTTATGGTATGAAAATTTATTATAATAGTAAGTCATGAAAATTCTAACTATACATATTATGTTTGGGAAATATTACTTTAGACTCCAAATGCTAAGCATCACTTGTAAATATTCAACAAATTAAAAGTTTGAATAGAATTTTACCTGGCGTACTTGAGTAATAGCTGAATACAAGTGTAAATAGCAGGTGAAAAAAAGGAAGAAATTAGTCAATACAAGAATTCTATTATTTTTTTAAATGGGGGAAAATATACCAAAAGGATATTTTCCTATTTGCGTTTAAAACATTTTGAATAATAATTCTACAAGGGTATTAATTAAGAAATACCTCTTTCTCTTGCACTCATGCAAGTGACGCATCGATTTTTCATGCTTTCTATATGACTGTTTAAGAAACATGAAAGCCTCGGTGATACTTGGTGAGGACAAACGAGATGCAGTTCGTCTCCCTGATGCATAAACACATGCTGTGTTGGATTACTGTTACGCCGTGATGGCCTCTACATTTCACGGATATCCTGACTATAAGAAAAGATATTGTCCTCCTGAAATGGGTAAAGGTGGAATTTATCATCAAAGAATCTAAATTTTAGACCCGCAACACTTCGAAGGGGTCGAACGCAAGATTTTAGTATATTTTCTATTACCTTTCATTTGTAAAATTACATCTGAGTTAGATGTGGAGGTTTGTGTTCCGTTCAAAATTATTCCCGCCCATACTGACAAACCCCCATCCAAACCGGTGTCTTTCCTTGGAACAGGTTATCAGGCGGCCTTGTACCGGTTACGACTATCTGGATTATATGTGTCATACAATTAAAACATAATTTTACTTCATATAATGTAGTAAACTTTTCTCATCAAACAGCCACAAAGCAATATTCATCTAAGTTTACGAGAAAAAATACTCTATGGATCTGTAAGGACAGACCAGTCATCACAGTGGCTACTTACTCCGAATCGCACTGACCCCGAGATATAAAATATGTTCGACGTTCTCCTGTTTTACATAAATGTAACTATATTTCTTCAATATGCAAAAAACAATCCAGCGAAAACAATCAATTTATATTTCTGAAACATGTGAAACTTTTTTTTGGGATAGAAGGAGACTCGGCGTACAAACCTACAGTCTTGTGGATCATTGTGGTCTTATAATACGTATACACGCATAGAGACTGCATGCTTATTCTGAAAAGCGTAAAGGCAAGTGCTAGAAGGAAAACGTCTCTCATTAATTCTTCATTTTAAACACTTTGTATTACATTTATAGATCATATCGAAAATATGTAAATTTTAATTATTAAAACTATAGATCAGCATGCAAGACACAGTTCCATTACACTTTTACATTTAAAATTACACTTTTCGAAACAATTTCGTATTTAACGTGATTTTCTCCAATTTAACTTGAAAAATACTATACGTGAGTGAGAAAAAGTAAACAGACCTTTTTTGAATAAAATAGCTCTTTCACGCAGTTTATTTTTCAGAAAAGCACTTGATGAAACTACTTTTAGGATAACGTGTTGACTTATTCATATCAGTGTTTGTGCTGACTAATCGCTTCCTGCTCCTAGGTAGTCTCATACATCCGTTCAATAATATCAGACTTTTTTTTACTGCTTTTAAGAAATATCTTTGAAAGCAATCGGTTTTTCAAGAACATTTTTGAAGCTTGAAGAAAACTATATTCATAGTTCTTAAAAACCCTGGTTCTACTGAGAATGTCGAGAACATTTAACACTAGTGGCAAAAGGAGCAATGGCTCCGAAATTATTTTAAAGTTAAAATCTGATGTTTGAGAAAGTTAGTTTATCCTTCAGCACAGCGGACATCCCTAATTCACTCCGAAATTACAGTTGGCCCACCGTCATTTATATTTTTCTTAATTGGCCAACGGATTGTTTTGAGTTAGCCACCCCTGATCTTATTGTGCGTGTTCCATACCGTTCAAATAAAACAGAAGTTTTTCGCATTAAAAATTTGAAAATTTCAGTAATTTCACATTACATCTCCGAATGTTTAACACCGCAAAATTAATGATACTCATTAAACTGAAATACACTATCCTGAAATTTTATCTCAGCACTATTAACTTTGGAATCTAACACCAGAGTAGTATAAAAATGAGAGTTCCGCGCCAGGAGCAGGAGCAAGAGGGGGGAGGGGCTTAAAGTGGCGGAGCTAACTGAGTGACGTGGACCAATCAGAGTGCAGCTGGCCACCTGGCGGTTGATTTGGACCAATCAGGAGAGGGCAGCGCTGCTATCGCCCCCTAGCGGGAAAGAGTGGAACCTTGTAGTTCAGCAGAATCTTGGAGGGAGTAGGTGCTCTGCGGAGCGCCACCTATCAGTTAAATAGGGAACTAAATTTTTTACAAGGAGCAGCTTTAAGCTGGTGCTGCCATCTGCTGGTTAAATAGGGAACTACATTTTTGGGACTTAGAAATTTTTTTAAAAGTATTTTCCATGGGAATTGAACCCGTTAAGGAAATATTACCTGACTACTTTTAGCGACGTAATACCGTTACGCTATGAATCGTCGGAAGTTCAGTGAATTATATTCTATAACAGAGAGAATATTTTTATGAATTTACTAGAATTAATTATCAAAAATAAATATAACGTCATCTATTGTTTAAAAATGAAACTTAGAAAATTTAATACAAGGTTTTGAGTATATTTTTCAAAACTTTAAATATTTTTAGTCGAATTCTAACTTAAAATATATATTATCAACTTAGTAGTTCAAAAAAAAGGGCTTATTTTCAAGACATTAAAATTGTTTTGCTATGTTTTTTAACGTGATATATAATTTTACATAGATACATTCGCTAGATAATACAAAATAATAATAAATTTGTACATAGATAGGCTAAAACGAATATTTTTTTCTTTTACTTTAAATTTTTTTATTAGGTTTTTAAACTTAAAACATATTATCAATTTAATAGTTTGGAAAAAGTATTTATTACAGAACATTCCATACTAGTATGAAAAAAATGAGAAATATTATTTGAACA
The DNA here is from genome assembly GCA_907164885.2 of Dolomedes plantarius. Taxonomy (NCBI): domain Eukaryota; kingdom Metazoa; phylum Arthropoda; class Arachnida; order Araneae; family Dolomedidae; genus Dolomedes; species Dolomedes plantarius. The sequence goes on along the minus strand of OU015493.1, from coordinate 116,978,753 downwards.
TTGAAAAAAACATTCCATGAAAGCTAACAAGGGATATTTTTACACATGAAATTATTTACGACAACCGTTAAGTTTAAAATATCTTTAATTTTTCTTATGAATATTACTTTGCAGTATAATATAATTTAGATAGAGCTTTGAAACCATTGTAACATTTAGTATAGAAAAAATTATTATTTAATCTTACCTTGAAAAACATTCAATGAAAGCTAACAAGGCATATTTTTAGACATGAAATTATTTACGACAAGCGTTAAGTTTAAATATCTTTAATTTTTCTTAAGAATATTACTTTGCAGTATAATATAATTTAGATAGAGCTTTGAAACCATTGTAACATTTAGTACAGAAAATATTATTATTATTATTTGATCCTACCTTGAAAAACATTCCATAAAAGCTAACAAGGATATTTTTAGACATGAAATTATTTACGACAAGCGTTAAGTTTAAAATATCTTTGATTTTTCTTAAGAATATTACTTTGCAGTATAATATAATTTAGATAGAGCTTTGAAACCATTGTAACATTTAATATAGAAAAAATTATTGTTTGATCATACCTTGAAAAACATTCCATGAAAGCTAACAAGGGATATTTTTACACATGAAATTATTTACGACAAGCGTTAAGTTTAAAATATCTTTAATTTTTCTTAAGAATATTACTTTGCAGTATAATATAATTTAGATAGAGCTTTGAAACCATTGTAACATTTAGTATAGAAAAAATTATTATTTGATCTAACCTTGAAAATCATTCCATGAAAGCTAACAAGGGATATTTTTAGACATGAAATTATTTACGACAAGCGTTAAGTTTAAAATATCTTTGATTTTTCTTAAGAATATTACTTTGCAGTATAATATAATTTAGATAGAGCTTTGAAACCATTGTAACATTTAGTATAGAAAAAATTATTATTTGATCTTACCTTGAAAAACATTCCATGAAAGCTAACAAGGGATATTTTTACACATGAAATTATTTACGACAAGCGTTAAGTTTAAAATATCTTTGATTTTTCTTATGAATATTACTTTGCAGCATAATATAATTTAGATAGAGCTTTGAAACCATTGTAACAATTAGTATAGAAAAAATTATTATTTGATCTAACCTTGAAAAACATTCCATGAAAGCTAACAAGGGATATTTTTAGACATGAAATTATTTACGACAAGCGTTAAGTTTAAAATATCTTTGATTTTTCTTAAGAATATAACTTTGCAGTATAATATAATTTAGATAGAGCTTTGAAACCATTGTAACATTTAGTATAGAAAAAATTATTGTTTGATCTTACCTTGAAAAACATTCCATGAAAGCTAACAAGGGATATTTTTAGACATGAAATTATTTACGACAAGCGTTATGTTTAAAATATCTTTAATTTTTCTTAAGAATATTACTTTGCAGTATAATATAATTTAAATAGAGCTTTAAAACCATTGTAACATTTAGTATAGAAAAATTATTATTTAATCTTACCTTGAAAGGCATTCCATGAAAGCTAACAAGGGATATTTTTAGACATAAAATTATTTAAACAAAGCGGGAATTCCCCAGTAGGGTTATTTTTTCCTTTTAATATTAGAAATAAAAACTGAAATATGATTCAATCTAGATAATTATTTAAATTAAATACACATACCATACCAATCCATACTATTAAATCTGCAAGAGAAGGTATCAAATTTATCTCGCGATGTTAATAGAGAAGATTCTTACATTATCTGAAATAATACAGACTTTATTATGTTTAGAAGATATTTACAAGAGTTCATTTTAGAATTAAATGAATCATGGTTTGAATCCTACAACAGTAGGGGGTATGTGCAAACATGAAGACTTTAAATTATACAATTACCATCTAGAACCTGAAACTTAAAAATATATGTACCAATTTAAGTATCTTTATATAGTTTATGTACAGTTTTGAATATATTTCAAACCTTAAACGTTTTTTCAACTTTGAAACTATATTATAAGTTAAGACGCTTACTAAAATTAAAAACATTTTATAGAGGTAAAGACTTGAAAGAGAAAATTTACAAGTTTTAATCCTAAATATTATATTTTATCCAGAAATGTAGACTATTAATATATGATTTTAAACCTAACATACTTTCAACGATTACCTAAATTGCGATATAATGTTAAATTCCACAGATATTAGTCTATTAGTAGTAAGCATTTCATTAAAGGTTAATAGAAGTATTTAATAAAGTTTTAATATTAAATGATCATCAAACATATATTAACTTAGATGTTTTAACCCCAAACAGTAATTATTAAAAATAATTATAAAATATATGATTCAAAACTTTAAAACATACTATTATATATACAATAGAAGATGTTAAATTTGTATTGAACTTAAATTATAAGATTGTTTCTACCATCGTCGCTTGATATATAACATTACAGTTTTAAATATTCTGCAAACGCTATGAAACATTTTGTATAGAAAATAATTACCATTTGATCTTACCTTTAAAATCTATAGTTTATGCACTTAATTCATATAATTTTTTACAAAAACAAGCTTTAACTGCATAAAAAGATATTATATTTGTCCCGCACATACATATAAACATTATTCCACAGAGAAGATATATTTGTCCCTCACATACATATAAACCTAAAACATATTAAAACTTACTAGTTCCCTTATAAAGGTTTCACGACTTTAAAATTTTTTTTACTGCGTTTTAAATCTAATCTATAATTTTACATATATATAGCCACTAATAAATTGTTTTACAAAGAAAAAAGCATACATCACTCCTAAAATTTTAGTTTTCTTAACAAACAAAAAAAAAGCAAAACTTTGATCAAAACAAATGTTTATTATGTTAAAAAATCAATCACCTATTGATATTACTTTGAAATATTACGCAAATAATAACTTTGAATAAGTTTTACATCAGAAATTATTTTCCGACGACTGTTAAACTTAAAAATCTAATCTTAAATTTATTCATCTTTGCACACTTTACAAAGAAAAGCATACATTTTAACCAAAATTTTAGTTTTCTTAACAAAAATATCTTCAAAACTTTGAAGTAAAACCATGTTTAATACATTGAAAATCAATGATCTATTACCAACACTTTGAAATATCATGCAAATGCTAACTTAGAATAACTTCTAAATGAGTAAATTTTAAGGTTTGCCTAAACCAACCCCTACATAAGATAAGTGCGATTCAACGTTAGATAAGATAAGTACGTTTCGTCAATAGATAAGATTACTGGCACCTACTATTAGTTACACATTTTTCTAAAAATACTTTATTTTTTTATAAAAAAAATAGAGTCCTGGAAAACCCCCTAATGATTGCACTTAGGGGGTTTCTAAAGACGCTATTGCAGGGCGCTTTTGAAATAGATGAGATAAGGTATTCAGGTTCTGAAGTCGTAAAATGGACTACAAGCTAAATGCTTGAGATTGAAAAAAGTAGGTAGGTAGTACTTCTGTTTTATGACCTTCTAACCATTTTTAAAATTTTATATTTTATTGTTTTATTTATATTTTATCATTTATGTTTTAAACATAAATGATGATAACTTATTATGTTTTTTAACTTTATTTTTGAACGTAAATGGATATTAACGTAAACTTATTATTTATTTTAAACGTATTAAGATTGATTATTTTTAATGATACTTTTTCAATGTAATAAACCCGGGATTAGTTGAATATTTTTTCAGGTTTTCTTAGTTTTTTGGTATAAAAGTTTTTCTAATCATTAGAATGATCCTAAAGTAATTACATTTTAACTATTCCGTTTTCGAAATAGTATTTAAAAAATGAAAAGATAATCATGTCATATCTTTTTGAACTATGATAATTTTTAATGATTAAAATAATTGGATATTCTTAATTAATTTACTTAAACTTTTTTAAGTTTAACGATCTTGGAATCCCTTCTGAGGAAATTTAACGAAATATTGATTGCATTGGAACTTACTAATGAATGTGCAATATCTCAACCTGTGTGAAACTCTGAATTATGTTCCAATTAAGGAGCTATCACATCTTCTAACTTGAAGTGTTCTCACATAAGTTGTATGCATGTTTTGAAACACATAACTTATTTTTATGTTATTTTAATGAGAGAGAATTTATATGAAATTAATTCAAAATTATTCAAGTTTTGTGCTATTATTAAAACAAATTATAGATATTTGAAAACGATTCAAAAGAAATTATAATCTTTATAGAATGATAAAATTGTAAGTATTAGGAAGTGTCTTAAACTTATAGTATAAATTTTGTTTAACAGTCGTCGGAAAATAATTTCTAATGTAAAACTTGTTCAAAGTTATTCAATAGGTGCTTGATTTTTTAACGTAATAAACATTTGTTTCGATCAAAGTTTTTAAAGGTTTTTGTTAAGAAAACTAAAATTTTACGTGCGATGTATGCTTTTTCTATATAAAACAATTTATTAGTGGTTATATCTATGTAAAATTATAGATTAGATTTAAAACAAAGTAAAAAATTTTTAAAGTCTTGAAACCTTTATAAGGGAACTATTAAGTTTTAATATGCTTTAAGTTTATATGTATGTGCGGGACAAATATAATATCTTCTTATGCAGTTAAAGCATGTTTTTTTGTTTTTTTTTGTAAAAAAATTATATGTATTAAGTGCATAAACTATAGATTTTAAAGGTAAGATCAGATGGTAATTAATTTCTATACAAAATGTTTCATAGCGTTTGTAGAATATTTAAAACTGTAATGTTATATATCAAAGTAGAAGTAACTTTTTTTTTATCTCTCCTGAAAAATTATATTGCACGAAAAATAATCATTCAACATTTACTAACAAATCGTAAGTGATTCAGTTATTTCCCTTTTCAAAGATGGTAATTCTTAAAAGCGCTTATTATAAAGGAGGGGTTGATTTACGTTGCAATTGGATAAGACATACCTAGGACTTTGAATCTTTTCACGGATGTATTTAGCAATATCCCTACCGAAAATGCAGTAGTGATGATTGTCGCTACATGGTGGGAACTAATGAATAAAATTTCAATATATAAAATTGTTTATAAAAGAAATCATTCATCTGTAACAACCAGCTAATAGGTGTAAACGTCGGCGAACAATGTTGCTTACAACAAATGTTTGCTAATGAAAACGGAGTTGGTTACAAATTAAAACCTGGTCTATTAAATTAAATAGAGAGCAGATATTGAAAATGGAAGAATATCCTGACGATATTATAAGTTGTGTTGAAAACAGTTCGTTGTGTGAAAGCATTCCTAATATGCTACAATACAAAGTTTATAAAAACGGATCATGTTGTAAAAAATCATTGCGACTTATTTGCTGCAAAAGAAAATTATTTCAAAGTCTTAAAAACAAGTTTAATACGTGCATGCAGTGAATTATTTGAATGTCATGGATGCGAAATTGACCATCTATCACAGCGCCAGCATAGTTGCTTATCCACAAGCGAGAATGAAAAATATCGTGCAGTGGGCAAAGCTGCTATTTTCAACATCTATGTTAAAAATATGCTGAATTGTACAAAATTATTGCACATGTGTCTATAACAGCAGTGAATTTTTCGCTAAGTTCAACTTGAAAATGATTCATAAATATTTTTATGAGGATATATTAGAAGACTAAAGTCCATTCATCAACTGTGAGTACTCTTTTTCTGTGTTCAATATAGTATTTAAAGATTAATTATTATATTTATATCTTTTAATTTGAATAATAATTTTTTAGAAAAATAATTTAAAAAGTATTTTTAGAAAAATGTGTAACTAATAGTAGGTGCCAGTAATCTTATCTATTGACGAAACGTACTTATCTTATCTAACGTTGAATCGCACTTATCTTATGTAGGGGTTGGTTTAGGCAAACCTTAAAATTTACTCATTTAGAAGTTATTCTAAGTTAGCATTTGCATGATATTTCAAAGTGTTGGTAATAGATCATTGATTTTCAATGTATTAAACATGGTTTTACTTCAAAGTTTTGAAGATATTTTTGTTAAGAAAACTAAAATTTTGGTTAAAATGTATGCTTTTCTTTGTAAAGTGTGCAAAGATGAATAAATTTAAGATTAGATTTTTAAGTTTAACAGTCGTCGGAAAATAATTTCTGATGTAAAACTTATTCAAAGTTATTATTTGCGTAATATTTCAAAGTAATATCAATAGGTGATTGATTTTTTAACATAATAAACATTTGTTTTGATCAAAGTTTTGCTTTTTTTTTTGTTTGTTAAGAAAACTAAAATTTTAGGAGTGATGTATGCTTTTTTCTTTGTAAAACAATTTATTAGTGGCTATATATATGTAAAATTATAGATTAGATTTAAAACGCAGTAAAAAAAATTTTAAAGTCGTGAAACCTTTATAAGGGAACTAGTAAGTTTTAATATGTTTCAGGTTTATATGTATGTGAGGGACAAATATATCTTCTCTGTGGAATAATGTTTATATGTATGTGCGGGACAAATATAATATCTTTTTATGCAGTTAAAGCTTGTTTTTGTAAAAAATTATATGAATTAAGTGCATAAACTATAGATTTTAAAGGTAAGATCAAATGGTAATTATTTTCTATACAAAATGTTTCATAGCGTTTGCAGAATATTTAAAACTGTAATGTTATATATCAAGCGACGATGGTAGAAACAATCTTATAATTTAAGTTCAATACAAATTTAACATCTTCTATTGTATATATAATAGTATGTTTTAAAGTTTTGAATCATATATTTTATAATTATTTTTAATAATTACTGTTTGGGGTTAAAACATCTAAGTTAATATATGTTTGATGATCATTTAATATTAAAACTTTATTAAATACTTCTATTAACCTTTAATGAAATGCTTACTACTAATAGACTAATATCTGTGGAATTTAACATTATATCGCAATTTAGGTAATCGTTGAAAGTATGTTAGGTTTAAAATCATATATTAATAGTCTACATTTCTGGATAAAATATAATATTTAGGATTAAAACTTGTAAATTTTCTCTTTCAAGTCTTTACCTCTATAAAATGTTTTTAATTTTAGTAAGCGTCTTAACTTATAATATAGTTTCAAAGTTGAAAAAGCGTTTAAGGTTTGAAATATATTCAAAACTGTACATAAACTATATAAAGATACTTAAATTGGTACATATATTTTTAAGTTTCAGGTTCTAGATGGTAATTGTATAATTTAAAGTCTTCATGTTTGCACATACCCCCTACTGTTGTAGGATTCAAACCATGATTCATTTAATTCTAAAATGAACTCTTGTAAATATCTTCTAAACATAATAAAGTCTGTATTATTTCAGATAATGTAAGAATCTTCTCTATTAACATCGCGAGATAAATTTGATACCTTCTCTTGCAGATTTAATAGTATGGATTGGTATGGTATGTGTATTTAATTTAAATAATTATCTAGATTGAATCATATTTCAGTTTTTATTTCTAATATTAAAAGGAAAAAATAACCCTACTGGGGAATTCCCGCTTTGTTTAAATAATTTTATGTCTAAAAATATCCCTTGTTAGCTTTCATGGAATGCCTTTCAAGGTAAGATTAAATAATAATTTTTCTATACTAAATGTTACAATGGTTTTAAAGCTCTATTTAAATTATATTATACTGCAAAGTAATATTCTTAAGAAAAATTAAAGATATTTTAAACATAACGCTTGTCGTAAATAATTTCATGTCTAAAAATATCCCTTGTTAGCTTTCATGGAATGTTTTTCAAGGTAAGATCAAACAATAATTTTTTCTATACTAAATGTTACAATGGTTTCAAAGCTCTATCTAAATTATATTATACTGCAAAGTAATATTCTTAAGAAAAATCAAAGATATTTTAAACTTAACACTTGTCGTAAATAATTTCATGTCTAAAAATATCCCTTGTTAGCTTTCATGGAATGTTTTTCAAGGTAAGATCAAACAATATTTTTTTCTATACTAAATGTTACAATGGTTTCAAAGCTCTATCTAAATTATATTATACTGCAAAGTAATATTCTTAAGAAAAAATCAAAGATATTTTAAACTTAACGCTTGTCGTAAATAATTTCATGTCTAAAAATATCCCTTGTTAGCTTTCATGGAATGTTTTTCAAGGTAAGATCAAAAAATAATTTTTTCTATACTAAATGTTACAGTGGTTTCAAAGCTCTATCTAAATTATATTATACTGCAAAGTTATATTCTTAAGAAAAATCAAAGATATTTTAAACTTAACGCTTGTCGTAAATAATTTCATGTCTAAAAATATCCCTTGTTAGCTTTCATGGAATGTTTTTCAAGGTTAGATCAAATAATAATTTTTCTATACTAATTGTTACAATGGTTTCAAAGCTCTATCTAAATTATATTATGCTGCAAAGTAATATTCATAAGAAAAATCAAAGATATTTTAAACTTAACGCTTGTCGTAAATAATTTCATGTGTAAAAATATCCCTTGTTAGCTTTCATGGAATGTTTTCAAGGTAAGATCAAATAATAATTTTTTCTATACTAAATGTTACAATGGTTTCAAAGCTCTATCTAAATTATATTATACTGCAAAGTAATATTCTTAAGAAAAATTAAAGATATTTTAAACTTAACGCTTGTCGTAAATAATTTCATGTGTAAAAATATCCCTTGTTAGCTTTCATGGAATGTTTTTCAAGGTTAGATCAAATAATAATTTTTTCTATACTAAATGTTACAATGGTTTCAAAGCTCTATCTAAATTATATTATACTGCAAAGTAATATTCTTAAGAAAAATTAAAGATATTTTAAACTTAACGCTTGTCGTAAATAATTTCATGTGTAAAAATATCCCTTGTTAGCTTTCATGGAATGTTTTTCAAGGTATGATCAAACAATAATTTTTTCTATATTAAATGTTACAATGGTTTCAAAGCTCTATCTAAATTATATTATACTGCAAAGTAATATTCTTAAGAAAAATCAAAGATATTTTAAACTTAACGCTTGTCGTAAATAATTTCATGTCTAAAAATATCCTTGTTAGCTTTTATGGAATGTTTTTCAAGGTAGGATCAAATAATAATAATAATATTTTCTGTACTAAATGTTACAATGGTTTCAAAGCTCTATCTAAATTATATTATACTGCAAAGTAATATTCTTAAGAAAAATTAAAGATATTTTAAACTTAACGCTTGTCGTAAATAATTTCATGTCTAAAAATATGCCTTGTTAGCTTTCATGGAATGTTTTTCAAGGTAAGATTAAATAATAATTTTTTCTATACTAAATGTTACAATGGTTTCAAAGCTCTATCTAAATTATATTATACTGCAAAGTAATATTCATAAGAAAAATTAAAGATATTTTAAACTTAACGGTTGTCGTAAATAATTTCATGTGTAAAAATATCCCTTGTTAGCTTTCATGGAATGTTTTTTTCAATGTTCAAATAATATTTCTCATTTTTTTCATACTAGTATGGAATGTTCTGTAATAAATACTTTTTCCAAACTATTAAATTGATAATATGTTTTAAGTTTAAAAACCTAATAAAAAAATTTAAAGTAAAAGAAAAAAATATTCGTTTTAGCCTATCTATGTACAAATTTATTATTATTTTGTATTATCTAGCGAATGTATCTATGTAAAATTATATATCACGTTAAAAAACATAGCAAAACAATTTTAATGTCCTGAAAATAAGCCCTTTTTTTTGAACTACTAAGTTGATAATATATATTTTAAGTTAGAATTCGACTAAAAATATTTAAAGTTTTGAAAAATATACTCAAAACCTTGTATTAAATTTTCTAAGTTTCATTTTTAAACAATAGATGACGTTATATTTATTTTTGATAATTAATTCTAGTAAATTCATAAAAATATTCTCTCTGTTATAGAATATAATTCACTGAACTTCCGACGATTCATAGCGTAACGGTATTACGTCGCTAAAAGTAGTCAGGTAATATTTCCTTAACGGGTTCAATTCCCATGGAAAATACTTTTAAAAAAATTTCTAAGTCCCAAAAATGTAGTTCCCTATTTAACCAGCAGATGGCAGCACCAGCTTAAAGCTGCTCCTTGTAAAAAATTTAGTTCCCTATTTAACCGATAGGTGGCGCTCCGCAGAGCACCTACTCCCTCCAAGATTCTGCTGAACTACAAGGTTCCACTCTTTCCCGCTAGGGGGCGATAGCAGCGCTGCCCTCTCCTGATTGGTCTAAATCAACCGCCAGGTGGCCAGCTGCACTCTGATTGGTCCACGTCACTCAGTTAGCTCCGCCACTTTAAGCCCCTCCCCCCTCTTGCTCCTGCTCCTGGCGCGGAACTCTCATTTTTATACTACTCACCAGAAATTAATCCAAAATGGAGGAGTTTTAAAAAGACGGTCAGCATATGTAGAAACTTTAAATACGCCGTTAAAATCATCAACAAGTACATGACTACCATCCAACGCTGCCTCGATAAATAGAGAATTAAAATTAATAATGATAAGTGTATTGCTGTTATGTTCACTGCCAAACGCAATAATTCCTACATAAATCACCAAATTAAAATCGGAAACACGAAACTCCCCTGGTCTGACACAGTAAAATACCTTGGCGTTATCCCGGGCAACGCCAGCTCGCCGTGGGGGGGGGGAGAATTTTTCTTTTGCTTGCGACTGTTTGCAGGACGTGGGATGCGTATCCACAAAATTTAATTACCTTTATTCGTTGTTTTTTAGTATTTCCATTCTCTGACGATGATTGCTGAAGGGAGCGGGTCCCTAAACCGACCGGCTAGACGGGCGAAGCCCGGCAAGTTCTAGATAAAAGTATCACTTGGAAACATCACATCACACATGTTACGGACAAGTTCTGAGCAGCTCGCAGATTAATCTACCCCCTAATAGCTTGGGACAACAAATTAAGCATTCATAATAAATTGCTCATGTACAAACCGTTTTTACGTCCTATCTTCATTTATAGAGGGCCAGCATGGTCATACTGTGATAAATCGCACATTAAAAAACTTGCTTCTGCACAGAGTAGCACAATCAGGCAAATCATTAATGTTCCCTGGTACTTTCGAAATGTTGATATCTACGGAGGGATCGGACACCCCACTCTTCAAAATTATCTCCAAAAACTCGCCATTAACTTTCACAAAAATAATGACAATGATTTACTTAAAGAATTAACAGACTATGATCATGCTGACCCTGCTAACAGGAGAAGATCCAGAGCCATCCTGGCTCTTTTTTAATTTTTTGTTTTCGTCTTTTTCTTCTGAAAAAATCTGATACTTGGCACGGTAAAAAACATTATAAAATTCTGTTTAAACCAAGTAGGGCCTGTTCACATAGGAGTCCGTTGCGTTGCGTTAAGGAAAAGATGACGTTGAGACGAAAATAAACCAATCATATGCCTCCAAACGATTAGCAATGAAATTTTTAACGCCTATGATTGGTTTATTTTCGTCTAAACGTCATCTTTTCCTTAACGCAACGCAACGGACTCCTATGTGAACAAGCCCATAAACATGTACTTCTATCCTTAAACTTCCTTCTCTCTCCTTGCACATCTTGGCATCGATCGTGGACCCACCAATCTACTGTCTCTGCAAGATGCTCACTTTTTAACTACCTCGAACTCACGGATTCTGAGCGCTCCAATCACTTTTTATCATGTTTTTATTAACTTACTTTCTTGTGTGTTTGTTTGTGTGTGTGTTTGTCTAATACAAATCTTGCAATCGATTTTTAACTAACTTCCCGTCTAGCTAGACATTTGAAACTTTTAGAATAGCTCAGAACACGGTGACAATGCATTATTTTAATACTTTTAGCCGAAAAAATCCGCAAGATGGCGCTTCGATCGAATTCAATGCTTGCACTTTTGCGTAACGGCGTTTGAAGATTTTGAAAACAGAATACATGTGAATTTAATTTGTTAACAAAAATATTGTGCGAAAAATTTTAAAAATTATAAAAATCAAAGTTTATAAAGTCTATGGATAGTGAAAACAACTAAAAAGTGATTAAAATTAAATAAAAGAAAGTGAAAAAGAAAAATTAAGTGAAAGTTTGTGCAATTAAGAGAGAATTGTCAAGTTTATATGATTCAACAGAAAATTTAAAAACATGGTATATAAAAAGTTCTTTTTATCTTGTAATTATCTCCTTTTCTCTACATTATGTCTATTCATGGTTCTCCTCTGCTAATCATCGGAAGGTCTGAAGTAGAGGGCGTAGCCCAGGAATTGCAGTTGGATCCCATTTTCCTATGGTCTTATGGTCCTATGGTGCGTCCCATCCTGTTGTACGCCGTACCTGTTTGGGGTTCAGCGGCTGACACCCATATCCAGCGATTGCAGACAATTCAAAATAAAACACTCCGCGGTATTAGGAGGGCACCCTGATACCTTAGAAACGCACTTATACACTGGGATCTGAGAATCGAACCCATTCGGCAACACAATAAAGATCTCGCATCTAACTTCTACAATAGATTATATTCAATAAACAACGAAGAAATAGCTAACCTCCCCGACTACAATCCAAGGGAAAGACCACTTTGATTTTACTCACCCTGGTCTCCTTCCCCATTCTTAAATTTCCCTCCAACCTCTTCTGAATTCTAAATTACAATTGCCGGCGCTTCTGGTTCTGACCTGACATTTTTTGATGGATTGACCTCAAGACTATGGGCCTGTTCACATAGGAGTCCGTTGCGGAGCGTTAAAGTATTGAAATATATTTAACCAATGACAAACCTCCAAACGATTAGCAATGAAATTTTTAACGCCTATGATTGGTTTATTTTCGTCTCAACGTCATCTTTCCCTTAACGCTACGCAACGGACTCCTATGTGAACAGGCCCTTACTTACAGTTTTTTGCTTAATCGTCTGCCACCGTATCTTCTTTTTTCTTTCTTTAAAACTGCTACATTAAATAGTTGTTAATTTATATTTATTTACTTATTTATTTATTGCTATTATTAGTATTATTTATTTTTATTTATTTACTAGATGGTACCCGTCAAAACTTGACGGTTATTAAGTAAACATTCCAATAAAAAAAAGGGTTCATAACCTTATTAAAATATTAGAAATTCATATGAAAGCCACGTGTGCTGGTAATTTAGAAATATTCAATAAAACACTTAAAAAAAATGTAAGAATATTTTGCGGTTATATTAGGTATTCGCTTTGAAAAGCACGCTACCGTACAGACACTTTTGAACATATCACTATCCATGCGCCGAGTTTGCAACTTTCCGAAAATACAAAATTTGATATTATTGTAATATCTGGTTAAAATAATCCCTATATATAAAACGCGTAGGTATGCGGCACAAAAATCTACGATATTTCTACACTTCGAATGGCAACGGCTGCAACTACCGGATGTAAACAGCGGCTGTCCGCAATTTAAAACCGCGTGTGTGTAGTGGCCGCATAAGTTACAACCGCTGATCTTTTGACAATACATGTTTAGACCTATCAAATCCATTGTTTAACCAAGGACAGTTGTATGTAGGTTTATCTAGAATCCATTCTTTTGATTCTGTCGCTTTAGTATCTCCTACTTTTGAAATACTCAAATCTGTATATCAAGAAGTTTTATGAATATCATAGTTGAAATCCACACTATATTTTAAGTACTTGCTGAATTTTTGCTCCATTTTATAAGTGAGGAAATTTTCCCAAGAATTTATTATTTAATATGATTAAGTGTAGATATCTGAATTGTGACCAGTAATACATACAGAGAGTGATGTAATCAACACTGTATTTAAAATTTCCCCCCAACAATTTCTTATTTCTTGTAATGGTAAAGTGTAGATATCTTAATTTTGAAAAATTGCTGAATTTTTGCTCCTTTTTATAAATGAAGAAATTTTCCCAGCAATTTATTATTTAATATGATTAAGTGTAGATATCTGAATTGTTAACAGTAATTCATACAGAGAGTGATGTAATCAACACTATATTTAAAATTTTCCCCCTGCAATTTCTTATTTGTTGTAATGATAAAGTATAGATATCTTAATTTTGAAAAATAGTACATACAAAGAGGGATGTAATTTTTAAAATCATTGATGTCGGCTTTCTCAGTCTTATCTTTAACTCTGTTCTAAGGTAATGGAAATTCACATTTTTTGATCACGATGTTTTAGAATCAGCTTAATAGAGAATACCCCTTAACAACATATATTTATGATGACAGGTAATTGTAACATTCCTTACATATGTCACTTTCAGTTGCGTTGTTTTGCAAAAGGAAATTTAAAACTAAAAGTGACCATGCTGGTCACGCAGTGGCTAGTATGGTTAAAATATAAATATATATATATATATATAAAAAAAAAGATGAATGAATGACTAACTTCATGTTTACATTTTCAAGTCCCGAATATATAAAATGAATACTTGTTATTAATTTAATTGAAACGCTATGAAAACGTGAAAGGTATTGGAAAATTTACAGACTTTTAAAAATTTAAAATTTTGCCGTTATGTTAGGTATTCGCTCTGAAAAGCATACTACTATACATACCGTAGACAGTACCTGTCAAAACTTGATGGTAAGTAATTGAACAGTTCCAATAAAAAAAAGATTCATAACCTTGTTAAAATATAAGAAATTTTTACAGAATATTAGAAAATAATATTCTGTAAAAATGTAAACATGAAGTTAGTCATTCATTCATCTTATAAAAAAAAAAAGATGAATGAATGACTAACTTCATGTTTACATTTTCATGTCCCGAATATATAAAATGAATACTTGTTATTAATTTAATTAAAACGCTATGAAAACGTGAAAGGTATCGAAAAATTACAGACTTTTAAAAATTTAAGAAAATTTTGCCGTTATGTTAGGTATTCGCTCTGAAAAGCACACTACTATACAGTACATACCGTAGATAGTACATGTAAAAACGTGAATATTAGAAAATAATATACTGTTTTGCAACCTGATGTGTTGCAATTTAGAACATTGAAATTTACTTGAATGTTTGCTGTCTGATTTGTTAATTTTAAATTGCTTTCTAATTTGAAGGTGAAATTTTTTAATACTTTTTTTTATTAGATCTGAAAAATAAAGTAATATAATTCGAGAAAGTGGCACAAAACAAAATAATAAAATGTCCCCTTATAATCACCTGAAATATTGTTTTAAGGTGACTGCCTACATTTGGAGCCAATTTTTTTAAAAAATCATTTTTTAAAGATTTTTTTTGTTTTTTATGGTAAAATAGCACTTGAAAATTAAAAAATAAACAAAAACTTGCCAGTAAATACCATACTTTTTTATAAATTGGTCAATTTGAAGTAATTTTCAATGAAAATTAGCTAAAATGCGACACATCTGACAGTTATCTTAAATGACCCACAATCTAAGAGAAATTTTAAAATGCAAAAATGTTGCAATATGAAAATTTCCCCCAATTCATCATTCCTCTCCTTATAAAAACAGCCCCAAACACAGTGGCGTATGCAGGGGAGGGGTTGATGGGGGTTAACCCCCCCCCCCCATTTTTTCTGATTACATATATTACTTAAATAGGCTCAAGCTCTGCACTGATTGCTGAAAACTACTTTTTCATAGTAACCCCCCCCCCCCACTTTTGAAAATTTCGGCGTATGCTGCTGCCCAAACAAAAACTATTTAACTATTTATTATTATGCATCAATTATTGAGCGTCATTTCATTAACAATAGCATCTAAAACATTTCCCGAAAATTTTATCAAATTATATGTATTATTGTGTGAAATATCATGATAACGGTAAAGAT
The DNA here is from genome assembly GCA_907164885.2 of Dolomedes plantarius. Taxonomy (NCBI): domain Eukaryota; kingdom Metazoa; phylum Arthropoda; class Arachnida; order Araneae; family Dolomedidae; genus Dolomedes; species Dolomedes plantarius. Next base: position 116,962,967 of record OU015493.1, on the reverse strand, counting down.
TTGTGCTAAAAACATAATTCTGAGAAAAACTCAGTTCAAGTTGTTTGCCACTTCAATTTTGTAGCAGACATTTTTTAAAATAGCTATAACTCTGCTTCTAATTGATGTAGAATGAAAATCAAAACGGTTTTGAAAAGAGAAAAGATTGAATTGCACGATTCCTGGAAAAAATAAAATTGACCAAAATAGTCAAAAAATGAAATTTTCAACGTAGGCAGTCACCTTAAAAGATACACTATCATCGCAATAGAATGCTTTACTAAAATTTATTACAGTGAGGTTTTTTTAAAAAAATATTGAAGTTTATAATTAAAAAACGTTCTTGGAAAAAAAAACCATGCTTGCAGCTGATTTTAAAATCCGACTTGTACAGTCTAACTAATGCAGCCAGATATTTAGAAACAATACTGCTAATTCAATCTATTTCAATGTAATATAAATATTTTATATAATCATGTATTATGCTATATATATGTATAAATAGGCTATGTATAAATATATTAAACAAAAATAAAATATATAAATAAAATCAGATTAAAATATCATGCAAATTATTCACGTGCAAATAATTTTTGCATGTGTATTTCAATTTAATGTACATATATTATATCTTATGCTATATATATGTATAAATAGGCTAAGTATAAATATATTAAGCAAAAATACAATATATAAAGAAAATCAGATTAAAATATCATGCAAATTATTCACGTGCGAAAAATTTTTGCACGTGTATTTCAATTTAATGTACATATATTATATATTATGCTATATATATGTATAAATAGGCTATGTATAAATATATTAAGCAAAAATAAAATATATAAAGAAAATCAGATTAAAATATCATGCAAATTATTCACGTGCAAAAAATTTTTGCATGTGTATTTCAATTTAATGTACATATATTATATCTTATGCTATATATATGTATAAATAGGCTATGTATAAATATATTAAGCAAAAATAAAATATATAAAGAAAATCAGATTAAAATATCATGCAAATTATTCACGTGCAAAAAATTTTTGCACGTGTATTTCAATTTAATATACATATATTATATCTTATGCTATATATATGTATAAATAGGCTATGTATAAATATATTAAGCAAAAATAAAATATATAAAGAAAATCAGATTAAAATATCATGCAAATTATTCACGTGCAAAAAATTTTTGCATGTGTATTTCAATTTAATATACATATATTATATCTTATGCTATATATATGTATAAATAGGCTAAGTATAAATATATTAAGCAAAAATACAATATATAAAGAAAATCAGATTAAAATATCATGCAAATTATTCACGTGCGAAAAATTTTTGCACCTGTATTTCAATTTAATGTACATATATTATATATTATGCTATATATATGTATAAATAGGCTATGTATAAATATATTAAGCAAAAATAAAATATATAAAGAAAATCAGATTAAAATATCATGCAAATTATTCACGTGCAAAAAATTTTTGCATGTGTATTTCAATTTAATGTACATATATTATATCTTATGCTATATATATGTATAAATAGGCTATGTATAAATATATTAAGCAAAAATAAAATATATAAAGAAAATCAGATTAAAATATCATGCAAATTATTCACGTGCAAAAAATTTTTGCATGTGTATTTCAATTTAATGTACATATATTATATATTGTTAAATATATATATATATGTATAAATATATAAATATATGTATAAATATATATTAAGCAAAAATAATATATATAAACTAACGAAATTCTGATTAAAAATCATACAAAGTTATTGAATCGTTACTAAACACGTATTAGATGTGGAATATATAGAATTCCATGTGTTGTAAATGCAAAAAATCTGTATACTGAAGATTTGGCCTTTTGAACCGGCTAGCTTTTGTGACGTACAGTTTGGAACATATCACTGCGCATGCGTCAAGTTTGCAACTAAATTCGACATTATTGTAATATTAAATTGTAATGCTGTATTGTAATATATATTATATATTATGTATTAAAAAATATATAGTATATATTAAAATATATATATTATATATGGTTAAAATAATGAAAACCTGTTTTACTGTGAAAAAAATTCTGATTCAATTTTTCTTAAATTAACGAATCACGGTGAATGAATGACTCACTTGTGTTTACATTTTCAAGTTCTGAGAAACACTATGATAACGCGAAAGGTGGCGGAAAAGAGATAATTCTCTAATGAAGAGATAATTTTGAAATAAAATTGATCGAAATAAAGTTGATTTGTGTCGATATTACGCTGTTTTAATTACAATTATTTGGGTTTAGTTGGCAAATAATCTTTTTGAACTTTACTTTTAACTTGTTAAGCCTAACTCATAAAACAAAATGGATGCCAAATGGATGGATATGAGGTGGTCGCTCCGGACGCGTTACGGACAGAGTCGACTACAGAACACGGCAACTATTATAAGGATTATTATTATTATTATCATTATTATTATTATTATTGTTGTGAAGGATCCACAATTTGGACATTTTGAACTCCTTCCAACGTTATAGCCATTTTGTTCTTCCAACACGATTACGGGGCATAAAACGGCCATATTGGAACTGCACCAATTTTCCAAGAAACATCACCCCTCCTGAATTCCTCAGGACGCGGGAAAGAAATTCCAGGAAATTCAACGGACTTCCAATTTTCTTGGAAATAAGCGCACCACGTGGGTCAACCATGGGAATGTCAGAGCATCCTGCCCTCGAATAAAAAACTCGAAGAGGCAATAAATTTACGTGAATAACTAACCTGGGGAGGGGTTATAATGAAGAATGTAGGAGACCCGAGTGTGGGAGAAAACGACGTTCGAAGAGAGAGCGAGGGAGCGATTGGAGGTAGCGAGCTGCAAGAGAGCCTGGGAAGGAAAGACGCCCCCGTAAAATGGCGAGATACCCGTCTTCAACCGCCAGCGCCGAATCCTGTTGCTTCCGCCAGTGAAGAGCCACATGAATTTCTACCCGATGCCTAAATCCTCCTCCTGTAGAAGTACCTCAACGAAGCCATGCTCTGCTGTTTTCATCAAAACTCCCCAGGTTGGTCATAAATTCCCCCTTTAAATAGTGCTCATGCCTTCTGAGAGATTACGAGACTTTTATTTCACTCGACCCGTAATGGTTATGCCGCAGGAAGCGGATGAAGTATGCCCTAATTCGGTTAAAAATATGTATAGCCAAGATCTTAAATATAATATGTAAACCCGACCTTTTCTTGTAAAATATTGTATAATAAATGTTGTTATTTTTTACAAGTAATATAGGTGAGGCGTACTGTGACGTGGTTCGAGAAATAATTCCTGCATTAAGTAGGGTATCTAATTCCTTTTCTGCTACGGACCTCAGTGCGTAAGGGATTTCGTATGGGCGCGCATTAATAGGATAAGGGTGGTTCAGGTGAATTTCGGGTTTGATAATTTGAGACGCTCCCAGTGTATTCATATTCTTTGAAAATACGTCCGCGTATTTCAGAAGAGTTTCCTGCAAATCCTCTTTTTGTTCGTGCGGCAAATGATTTAGATTAAAATCGGTGACTTGCAGTTCCTTTCGCCGAATCTCGGCTACCGTGGATATAGAGTTCATGTGTTTTACTTCCCGATTTCTTAGATTCGATGGGTTATCATACTGCGATTTGGGGTCAAATTCCCCGACGGTTGTTTTTTTGTTGAGTACTATCCTATTTTTTGTGTAATTAGAAATTAATACTAGGTTATTATCTTCGCCTCCACAATTGATAAAATTTGGGTGAACATAAATTTCATGTTTAAACTCCCGAGGGCGAAAACTTAATGACTGGTCATTATAGTAGTTATTCGAGCAGTTACTGTGTACCAAAATGGAATTATTAGGTTCTATGATTGCCTTTTCGGATATTCGAATGGAGTGAACTTGATTTGACGGCACCGAGGCTAAGGAATTATTTAGCGGTATTTGTATATCCCGTATCCTAAGTGAGTTATCATGAGTGTCCAAAATGGCCTGATTTTTCTTCAAGAAATCAAAACCCAAGATTCCAGAGAACTCCTGAGTGAAAGGCGCGGTCGTGACGTAAAACATTTGCCTAAAATGGTTGTTACCGATTTTAAATGGAATTTCCACGCAATTCGAGTACTTTAAATCGTTGCCAGTTAATGTTTTGATTGCGACTGATCGAGATATGAATTTACACTTAATTATATGTCGTATTTCGTTGAACGTTTCGTATGCCACGACGCTGACCGAAGCCCCTGAATCAATCAGAAAGGTGGCCCCTGTCTGGGTATTAAAATTCACGAACACTGTAGGGAGTTGAAGGTTACCCCCTAAATTCGCGTTAGAGAAAATCCGTTCCGTTTTACCGCCAACATGGTTGTTCGAGGTCCTTATTTCTTGTTCCTCCGTGAAGCTTTCAAATACCCGGGGAATAACATAGTGTTGACTTGAAATTCCCCTCCTTTCTATAAAAAATGACTTCTGTCCTGTCTGGAGTGATAATAACGCGGACCCCTCGTTCGTGTGTCCCGGTTTTGATGATAGGGATTCTTTCCCCCCCTTCTAACGTCCTGTGTTCGATCGTAACGGCGAGAGTCAGTCCTTTGTCCTGGGGAGTAAAAGGTTCTATTATGAGGTTGGTAATTTTGGCTGGTGTGTTCCCTACTATAGTGTATGCAATTACGTAGAAAGTGGCTCGTTTGACCACAATAGAGGCAAATTCGGAGATCGTTTACGGGCTGTGGAGTTGAATAAGAGTCCTCACTAAATCGCGGTTCTTTATTTTGCGGACGGTGGTTTTCTAGGTGCAAAGTATTTATTTCTTGCGTTAGAGACTCAATAATTTTTGTATTTTGTTCCTGCTGTATTCTTTGCATCTCGAGCAAGGCGGCAGTGTTGGGGTCAATTTGAGAACTCGAATTATTGGGCTCGGGAGTCGTTTGCATTGCTATTTCAACGCTTTGCGCATATTTGACTGCGTCGGCAAACGTAGAAGGGTTTAGTTTTAAAACTTCACGTTTCAAGTTATTATTTAGGGCGTCCAGAAATTTAGATAATTTTAATTTTTCGAGTATTTTAACCCCCTCGGCTGACGCGAAATCTACCTCTAGATAATTTTGGGTGGCAGTTGCAACCCTATACGCTAAAGTTTTAACTAGCTCGTTCTCCTGCTGAAGTAGATTGTTAAACGCTGTGTGTAACGTCTGTGCATTCGGTTTCTCCGAAAAAAAATTTATCAATTGATCTTTTATTATGTCGTACGATTGTTCTTCGCGTAGTTGGGGAGAACATGTTATGAATTTCAGCGCATTACCTCTTAACCGCGATTTAAGAATTGCGATCTTCTCTACGGGCGACCATTGTCCCAAAGTTGCTAAAGCCTCGAATTGTATGAAAAACGCATTGCAGTCTGAATCAGGGGCACCATCGAACGTGGACACTAAATGCGTAAAGCCGGGAGTTTTCCCGCTAACGGCTGAATCGGTCGCCATAATACTATAAAGTAGGGAAAGGTAATCCGAGATACTGCTATTGTGCTTCAAGACAAACCCTTTTAAACAATTTTTGTTTTAACATATACATGCGAAACATATAATACTCAAAATAAAGTAAAAATCATTATCCTAGAATTATATATATACTAGCCGCGAACACATAAACTCTAACATTTCAATACAATTTGTTCACACAACATGTAGGCATGGCAGGTACAAGGGAAAGAAAAGAGAGAAATTTTAAAAAAAATGTATGCATAACACTTTACAGATATATATATGAACCATAAGAACCTTGCGCGACATTAAAAAGCTTTTTGCCAAGATACACAAAAAAAATTTTTTTTTTTTTTAGTATGCCCAGGTTTTGGACTAAAGTAAAAATATTATAACATACCCAGGGAAATCCTCGTCACGAGGCACCAATATATGTTATGAGGGGTACCAGAGATACCCCTTTGCGTTGTGTAAATTTAGGGAGGTGAACTCCAAAGATAACTATGCGTTTATAAATAAAAATAACAACATTTATTATACAATATTTTACAAGAAAAGGTCGGGTTTACATATTATATTTAAGATCTTGGCTATACATATTTTTAACCGAATTAGGGCATACTTCATCCGCTTCCTGCGGCATAACCATTACGGGTCGAGTGAAATAAAAGTCTCGTAATCTCTCAGAAGGCATGAGCACTATTTAAAGGGGGAATTTATGACCAACCTGGGGAGTTTTGATGAAAACAGCAGAGCATGGCTTCGTTGAGGTACTTCTACAGGAGGAGGATTTAGGCATCGGGTAGAAATTCATGTGGCTCTTCACTGGCGGAAGCAACAGGATTCGGCGCTGGCGGTTGAAGACGGGTATCTCGCCATTTTACGGGGGCGTCTTTCCTTCCCAGGCTCTCTTGCAGCTCGCTACCTCCAATCGCTCCCTCGCTCTCTCTCCGAACGTCGTTTTCTCCCACACTCGGGTCTCCTACATTCTTCATTATAACCCCTCCCCAGGTTAGTTATTCACGTAAATTTATTGCCTCTTCGAGTTTTTTATTCGAGGGCAGGATGCTCTGACATTCCCATGGTTGACCCACGTGGTGCGCTTATTTCCAAGAAAATTGGAAGTCCGTTGAATTTCCTGGAATTTCTTTCCCGCGTCCTGAGGAATTCAGGAGGGGTGATGTTTCTTGGAAAATTGGTGCAGTTCCAATATGGCCGTTTTATGCCCCGTAATCGTGTTGGAAGAACAAAATGGCTATAACGTTGGAAGGAGTTCAAAATGTCCAAATTGTGGATCCTTCACAACAATTATTTTAATTAATATTTTTTTATTTATTTATTTATTTATTTATTTTTTAACTTTCAAGTCAACACTTTTCTTTTAATCCTGAACGGAAATAAAGCCACAAAAAATTATCCATCCCGAGGATATGGAGCCCTGTTGTCTGGTGCCTCGTTAATGTACCATGTCTATGTCTATGTCTATGTCTATGTTGAAATCATGAAATTACAGACTCTTATAGCTTCATGGTTGAAATATAACGTCACTAGAATACATTCTGAGTAATGTATTCATCAGATAATTAATTCTTATACTTCAAACAGGTTCTAAATAGAGTCATTTGAATAAGAGGAACAATTAATTAAACTTTACAACATCAATAATTTAGAATTTACGTGTTTATTAAAGAATATCAACATACTGAGGTCATTTATTACAGCCGCAAATCGATACTCAATACTCAATGCATAGCCTTCAAAAAATTTTGAAAAATTCATAGTTCTCCCTACACATTAGAGGTTATCAATGAGAAAATATCTTTTGGCGCAAAACATTTTTTTGCATAATTCATTAAATTACATTTAATAACATACATGACAATGCGACTTTCTTTTTAATACAAAAGAGGAGATACGTAAAAGCAAAGTATATCCATAAAAAAAAATTTTCAAACATCCAGCGATAATTCTAAGGAAATAGAACAGATTAACTGTTTTATGATTTAAATTAAACATGCACTAGGTAAATAGAATTCTTTAAAAACTGAAAACTATATCCGGAATAATTTATTTAAATTTATCAGGTTTTTAAGGTAAAGAAAGTTCTAATCTATACTAATATATAAAGAGAGAGCAGATTTTGTACGTGGAGGGTAATCTCCGGAACCACTGCACCTATTTGAAAAATTCTTTCACTGTTTGAAAGGTACATTATTCCAGATGGACATAGGCTATATATTATGTATATCTGATCAGTAGAAATAAAGTTAGGGGGGATACTCTAGATTTGTGTGCACGGTCGCCATCTTGGATTTTTCCGCCAGGGTTTGGCGCATTTCGCATGGCGATAATTATTGCGTTCTGGTAAAAATAACCCAATGTCAAATTCTCTAATTTTAAGATCAAACAGTTATTTCTGATGTGATCTTTTAATTACAGTATAATAATTTTAGGTCAGATCTTGGCCTTGACCTGGAAATCTGAGTCAAATTGACTAGACTCAAAAGAGTAAATTATTTTTAAAACTAAGAGTCTTTTTGTTGAAACTTTTTGAATCCATTATCAGTTTTTCGTTAACTTATTAAATTTAAGTTGCTTTTAATTTCGTTTATCGATTGTCAATTAGTATACTATAATGATACACCATTTCATTTATTTGAAGTAAAAATTATCTGCCATCATTTTTTCGTAAAATGTAAAATACAGTATACATTTTAAATACAATATATTTTAAAATATTTAATAATTCCAAGTTGTAGTGGATTACAAATAAATTTAAATAACTGAACTTCAACTTCTCTCTCCCCAGGAACCTAAGTTAAAAAGTTAGTTAAGGTTAAGTTATTGGTTTAGGAAAAGGGTTTTTTTTTCTTATTTCCAACACAGCAGGATAAATGGTCAAATAATCCTTGTCCCGATTTTATTGTATGCACCAAATATTTGGTTAAGGTCAAATCTGAAGTAAAATTTCATTACCACAATGCCCTATAAAAAAAAAAAAGAAAAAAAAAAAAAAGAAGAGGATCTGGTTACTCACCATAAATTTATGGGTTCATAATTATTTTACATTTTTCAAAGCTGAATTTTAGATAATTTTTAAATTGCAAGTTATTTAGGTGGTACGAAAATGCTGTATTTTTTTTCTAATTAACAATATATTGGCATAATATTTTGGTGATTCATTGCTATTAGTCAAAGAGTTAGGGCAAACTGAATAGATGGCATTGAAATTTTATCTGTAAGTAAAATTCATTTGACCAAATTTCTCATATGGATCATAATTTGAAAAGGTAGTTTTTAATTAAAAATGACAAAAAGAAAATCTCAGTCCAACGATTAAATGATTTTTCAAAAATATTTCTAAGTTTCACAATTTAAAAAGGTCGTTTTTATTAAAAAAGCTAAAAGAAAAACCCAAAATTTCCAATATTTGAGAATGATTTTTTCAGAAAAAAGTGGTTTTTATCAAAAACCCAACAATAAATCTAAGTCCAACGTTTAAATGATTTTTCAAAAAATTTTCTAAGTTTCATAATTTAAACAGGTGGTTTTTATTAAAAAAGCTAAAAAAATTCAAAGTCCAGCGTTTTGAAAACACCGCTTAAAACACATTGGCGAGAATTTTTCCACTCCTCAAAACACGGTGAAATCGCCAAGTTGGCGCAAAAAAATCCAAGATGGCGGACGTGCACACAATTATTAAGTAACGTAATATTAATTTGAATATTATTTTAGGTGCTTAAAGTAATTAAAAAAACATTCTTTACTTAAAATCCTTTTTTTATTTTTGTATTTTTATTTCATCTCTTACTCTAATTTTGAGATACCAATTTGTATCTATAAACGTTTGTCAATTGTAAACGTTTATATTGTAAACGTCTATATTGTAAACGTTTTGTCAATTAAACGTTTCTTCAAATGACAAACGTTTAATCTATATCTATCTATATATATAAAACAGTTCCGTAACTCACTCATTCATTCACTGACTGACTGACTGACTGACATACAACGCACAGACCAAACCGCTGGACCTAAAGGGCTGAAATTTTGCATGGCGATTCTTCTAATAGTGTAGGTGTGCATTGAGAAAGATTTTTCAAAAATTCTTAGATTTTTTAAAATTAAATTTTTAAGCTGTTTTTTAAACTTTTTTTTACGTTTGCATTTAAAATAATACATTGAGGGTTATAAAATTTATATCACGAGAAAGATCATGAAAAATCCTTCAAAATGAAATTTTTTTCGAATTTTTACCTCCATTTCCTGATTTTTCGTGAATTTTTAAAGATTAATTTTTAGAATTTAATTTATTAAATGCTGATCACGTGATTTCTTTTTCTGGTACTTTCAATAAATTTATCGTCACGTGCGTAACAACTAAATAGACAAAAAATATTTTTTTCCCTTTCTAATGCAGCAGACGATTGGATATTATCCAAAAAAAAATGCATATCCCTTACGATTTTTTATAAATATATATACATAGATAGATATATATTTTACATCAATTGTATACATTGATCTTCGCATTTATTATAAACTAGCTGAAGTACCCGACGATGCCCGGGATTTTAAGAATGTTTGTTGTTAACCAAAATCAATTTAAAAATTAACACAGTATAAATAACATAAAAAATATATGTGAAATGTTATACACGTCTCAGAATTTCAGCCTTTCATCATTTTAGTACTAAAATCTGAAAAGTAAAAATGTCAAATTCTCTAATGTTTGTTAACCAAAATTAATTTAAAACTAAGCACAGTATAAATAACATAGAAAAAAAACCTTGTGAAATCTATAAATATATAAATTTATAATAAACTCCTCAGAATTCAGCTAGAATTAGCCTTTCATCATTGGGGTAAAAAAAAGCTGCAATTACAGGTTCAGCAGAAATTTCCAATAGAACAATGATATGACTGCAGCGTTGCCTCTTAAAAAAATGAAGTGTTTGATTGAGGGCTGCAAACCATTCAACTCCTCTCCACATTTAACTCCTATAAACATCCTCTACATATTAAATTCCTTTTCTCTCCATAATAAACTCCTCAGAATTTTGGTATATTCAGCCTTTCATCATAGTACCACTAAAATCTGAAACATCCTCTCCAGAAATATAAATTTATTAATTTCAATAATTAAACACACACAAATATATAAATTACGCAAAAGTTTTTTAACCAACATTTGAATAATTCGTAAATGAAAAAGCATATGAAAATAAAGATAAGAACTTCCGGAATCGAAATTAATTACCCTTAATTTTTAATTAATAAAAAACCAACATAATATGAATAAAAACGATAGTTGCTTAAAACCATATGAAAATAAAGCTATTATAAAGATGATAATAATAAAAAAAGAAAATAATGCTCGCGCATGAAGTTAACGTTACGATATAAAGATAGTAATAATAATATAAACCGCGTGCATAAAATATTTAGCTTTTCAAGCGAAATAAATTGATTTTTAGAAAAAAACTACTTTTAATCGAGAAATTAAAATACATTGCACAAAATTTTAATTTTACCAACTTTCCACCCTACAATTTACACCCTACTTCTTTTAAATAGGATGTAAATATAAAGTTTTAACAGCCAATTGAATGCCAGTTAAAAATAATGTGTGCGCAGGAAGTTAACGTTACGATATAGAGATAGTAATAAAAATCTATATATATAAAACAGTTCCGTAACTGACTCATTCATTCATTCATTCATTCACTGACTGACTGACATACAATGCACAGACCAAACCGCTGGACCTAAAGGGCTGAAATTTTGCATGGCGATTCTTCTAATAGTGTAGGTGCACTAAGAAAGATTTTTGAAAAATTCTTCTTAGATTTTTTTAAATTAAATTTTTAATCTGTTTTTGTAACTTTTTTCAAGTTTGCATTTAAAATAATAATTTGAGGGTTGTAAAATTTATATCACGAAAAAGATCATAAAAATTCCTTTAAAATGAAATTCTTTTCGAATCTTTACCTCCATTTTCTAATTTTTGGTGAATTTTTAAAGATTAATTTTTACAATTTAATTTATTAAACGCTGATCATGTGATTTCTTTATCTGGTACTTTAAATAAATTTATCGTCACATAACAACGAAATAGACACAAAAAAATTAAAATAGTGGCGCCATCTACTGTACGCTTGTGAATCGAGAGTTGTTGGTTATTTATTAATTAAAAATATTGGAAAGTTCTTGTGGATCTGTAAATATACATGTGGTAACAGTTTTAAAATTTATAAATTATCAACCTACACAGGTGATAATTTATCCGGCGTTGCCCAGGATTTTAAGAATGTTTGTTAACCAAAATCAATTTAAAAACTAAACACAGTATAAATATCATAGAATAAAAAGCATGTGAAATGTTATACACATGAATAAAAAGAAAACCCAACATAAAAAACCATAAATTTACAATAATTTCTTCAGAATTCAGCTAGATTTAGCGTTTCATCATTGGAGCAAAAAAACCATGAAAAGTAAAGCATAAAATATATACATTTATAATAAACCACTAAAAGCTGAAAAGGAAAAATGTCAAATTGTCTTTAGGAAAGTAAAGCTAAAAAGTAAAAATGTCAAATTGTCGAATGTTTGTTAACCAAAATCAATTTAAAAACTAAATACAGTATAAATAACATAGAAAAGAATTAGCCTTTATCATTGGAGCAAAAATTCCTGAAAAGTAAAACATAAAATACATAAATTTATAATAAACCTACCAAAATCCATTAAAAAAATAAACACAGTATAAATAACATAGAAAAAAAAGTATACGAAATGTTATACACATTAATAATATGAAAAATAAAATAAAATAAAATAATAATTTTTAAAAATAATAAAATAAAATAAAAATAATTTTTAAAAATAATAAATAAAAATAATAATAATAATAATTTAAAAAATAATAAAATAAAAGCTGAAAATACAGGTTTAGCAAAATCTGTACGATCCGTATTCGAACCCGCTTCGTGTAGTGTAATAAATGAACGCTCTTACCGAATGCGCCACAATAACATGCTGGAGTGTTGTGTAAATAGGAGAATATTTGTACTAAAATTACTGGAAAGTTGCTATGGATTGGTGAATATACATGTATTTATGGAGTAAGAGGAGTTTTAAGTTAGAAATAAGTTAGCAGGATAGAAGCTTAGTCTTTAACTCTTCAATAGACACAAAGACATAAGCGAGGGGGGTTGCAGTAGCGATTAAAAATGATCTTGTGACACTTAGCGTGGTTGATTCGAATTTTCCATCGCGTGTGATAGTGTCAATATGCCGTTGGATCCGATTTATTTTAGAGTATAAAATCTGACTTGAAAGATTATTATTTTCATTTATTATTCTGGCTTAATATGTAACTTGAAACTTTTTGATTTTATTTATTTTTATCTTTTCGCTCGCTGTTCGCTTCAGCTAACCCTAACGTGGACGCCATATTCAGAGGGGTGATTCCACAAAGTGTAACATCTTACATTTAGTTTCAAAATTTTTGGTTTTTTATTAATTAAAAATCAACGGTAATTAATTTCGATTTTTGAAGTTCTTCAGACCCTCGGCTGTTTTTAAAGACGCCTGTATGTAAAATTTCACGATCGTTGCTCCTAAACTGTGGATTTCTATACAATTACAGAGATACAAACATTCATTTTTATATATTAGATATATATATTTATTTTTTGGCATAAATTGCATACGTTGACCGTTGTATTTAATTTGAATGTACTCCGTAGCGAAGCGCGGGTTTTCAGCTAGTCTAACATAAACTTCTTTTTCTCATAAACATTTTAACAGGGAAACTCACAGTTTATTTTTAATACTCTGCTCAATTTTCCACAGATAATACATTAACTAATTTGTTTATTTATAAAGAAAATGCAATAGAAAGCTGTTAAACGTTATGTAAGCTTTAGCATTTATTTTTTTCAATTACAAGCTCTACAATATAAGCCATAAGTTGTGGTTTTGACTTTGGTATACATAAAATACTCTATAAGTACTGAATATTATACATACTTTGTATTAATGCTTCAATATTTGGGGAAAAGTTTGGGTATATGTACATTTACAAAAAAAATCTAGTAGCTACTAAAAAAGATTGCAGAAACATATCTATTAAATGTTTTAAACCTTGCTTTTCAACTAAACTTTGAAAATATTTCAAACAGAAAGAATAAAAAAGATGCAATTTAAAGATCCTATTTCTTGATTTGCAATGAAATGAGAACTACTATTCGACACTATGCAGGATCTTTATTGTTTTGTGGTAGATGTTGCAATTCATGAACATGCATGTGACGTCAGTTCTCGTTGGTTACTGTTTTGGGATATAGCAACATCTTTAATAAAGCAGTTTAGATCAGAAAATAAACAGTATGGTTTTCATCTCAACTTTTCGAGCGATTTACGAGTTATTAAAGCAACTTTTCATCATGTAAATAGACACTATGTGCCATTTGTAATTGTGTGTGATCTACGTTGTGTGAAATAAAGCATTTATAAATATAACAAAACTCTTCGTAAATCTCAACAGAAGGGACAGTGTGTAAATTCAATCCATCCGTTTCATAATTCCGTGTATACCCCTGTCATGATAGTTTGCTAACTTAGGGAATTAGATTTCACAGTCATTCCGTGTTGTTTATTAAAATCTCTTCACAGTGCTGTCACTATCTGACCTATTCGGTTATGGCCACTTTTCAGCTGTGAAAGGGTACCAGTTAATGTGGAAAACCACAAACGTCTGCATTAAAGAAGAAAAAAAATGGAAGTACACTTTACCTGCAGTGGCCGTTAAGGACTACTTTGCCCTACTTAAAGTCTATTTCAAAGGCTTAGAGCTAACGTAGATTGAACATTAATAGAGCAAACTGTCTTAGAAAAAAAAACACAAATATTTTAAATGATCAGTGATATTTGATTTGGCGATGAAAGTTCCAAAATTAAAAACTGTCCTGAAATGTATGTATTTCTATCAGTCGCTTTATCGCTACATCCTAAAACTGAGGATAAATTTTACCATGACACTATTTTTAAATCGTTTTAGTTTCTTGTATATGACGTCTTTTAAGTTTTCATATTTCACTTACAGACTAAACGTTTCTTTCAGACTTAAAAGCATATTTTAAATATGACTCTGACACGTCGACTGGAGATAATTTTTGAATATTTTTTAAAGATCTTTACGAAGCTCAAGCAAACCCAAAGATGACAATCTTACGTGTTTGCCAAATATCAAGGAAATGGTCAAAAGGAATAACTGTTAGCGTACATGTAAAAACATGTACGTCAGCAATTCTTATAATTCTTCTAATATGTATCTTTAAATAGCAGAGTAATAATGTGCAGTAAAATCCATGTTTGTTAAAAAAAGGGTGTTGACGCCAATGGCTATGTTGGCAATCGCCAAACGCGCCTTTGAAATAATACAAATATAGGTATCATAGTTTTTATTTCTTATGTTGGCATCGTAAACTAAAAGATATTAGAATTTGTTTTGAAATCGTTTGTTCCATAAAAAAGTTTGTTTCGCTCGCACATCGTATGGTCGATGTTTCATGTATTGATTTTGTTCATACATTAGTAATTCGTTTAAGTAAATAAAATTGTTATTAATTCGTGTGTCGTATGGTCGACAATGGTTTTGATATAATTAGTATACAGTCCATTCGAATACAACAAATTTAGGACCAGTGCAACGTATGACATTTGTCTCATACAGTTGGTCCACGTAGCCGGAGAAAAAATGGCACTCATTGTTCTAAATCGACAAAAATCGACATTGAAGGCTCAGATTACTAAAATAGAAACATATTTAAAAGAAAAGGAGGTAAAAGCCCCATCGGATATTTTAGCTGCTGAGTTAAAAATAAAATTAGAAAATTTATTGAAATATCAATCAAGTTTGGATTACATTCGAATGCAGTTTTTCGAGAAAGTTGATCCCGAAGAAGGTATATCGGATATTGAAGAAGAATTTTTGGATATGGAATTTCGCATCGAAGCATTACAGGTAAAAATTAATAATTTGATTACCTGTCAAAATAGTTCATTTATTTCAAATGGTAATAAAGATGTAAATAATAGCGTTAATATTCGACTTCCCGAAATTGTAATTCCTAAATTTTCGGGAAAAATAGAAGAATATAGTTGTTTTAAGCTGCAATTTGATAATATTATTACCAATAATTCTCATTTAGATGAAACTCAAAAATTGCAGTATTTACATTCGGCTTTAGTCGGCGAAGCCAAGAATTTACAAACTGTTAATGATACATTTAAAACGCTTTTCGCAGCTTTAAATGAAAGATATTCAAACGAACGCGTGTTAGTTGATGTATATGTTAAGCAAATACTAGAATTTGATAAAATAACTTATGAATCTTCTAAGGAACTGCGAAGTTTGATAGATATAGTTAACAAAAATTTAAGAGCACTAAATACAATGGATCTTGAAAGAAATAAATTATCTGATGTTGTGTTATTAAATATAATTTTGGCTAAACTCGATAAAGAATCAAGAAAGCAATACGAGCTAAATATAACTTCCACGGAAGTTCTGAAGTTGGATGATTTAATTGCATTTTTGGAAAAAAGATGCCAAATGTTGGATAATTTATCACGTAGTGTCTCTTCAAAATTGAAAGTTTTTGATAAATACCAAAAACCGAAATCACTTATGGTGAAATCATACAATAAAGTATGTGCTTGCTGTAAATCTCTTAATCATTACATATTTAAGTGTTCTGCATTTTTAAAACTAAACTGGTTGCAAAGATTTGACTTTGTAAAAAAACATAATTTGTGTATTAATTGCTTCAGTGCGCAACATAAAGTTGTAAATTGCAATTCGAAGTACGTGTGCAATGTATGCAAAGCTAAGCACAACACACTACTTCATAGAGAAAGAGTAGACAGTCTGTCGACGGCGCCAATTGACGCGCCAATTGACACGCCAATTGAGTCGTCAAATTTATTTATCCCAAACGAAAATGAGAAACCACAACATAATTTAGCAGTCGAAGCTAAAGCAGTTTCAAGCTGTTTAATCTCTCAAAGGAAAAATATTCTTCTTCAAACAGCACGGGTTTATGTGAAAAATATGTTAGGGGAATTTATTCCTGCCATTTGCCTTTTGGATAATGGATCAAGTGCTCAATTTTTATCTTATAGATTTTTGCAAAAATTGGGTTTAAGAGCTGAAAGAATATACGCTCCCGTATCAACAAAATCAATACATGAAACATCGACCATACGATGTGCGAGCGAAACAAACTTTTTTATGGAACAAACGATTTCAAAACAAATTCTAATATCTTTTAGTTTACGATGCCAACATAAGAAATAAAAACTATGATACCTATATTTGTATTATTTCAAAGGCGCGTTTGGCGATTGCCAACATAGCCATTGGCGTCAACAAAGGGTATACGTTAAAACCATTAAAGATGCTCAAAATAATGTATAGACGACAAGCCTTTTAACAATAACATAAAAGTTTATTCGTTAAAAAATTAGTTAAAATTAGTTAAAACAACAATGTCAATATTTTTCTTTTTACTAATAACAATTGGTAATGTAAGCCGGGTTTTACTTATTAAATTAATTCTTAAAATCAGTTTATTCCCATACTGTGATCGACTATCATAGGGCTTTAATACGTTAATAATACAAAATTTACCCTACTCTAGACAGGCTTGATACAACTTCCAGTTATTTCCCCAGCTCAGGCACAAGCTGCTTGATGATTTCCTGAAAGTGTTCACGGCTTATATACTCGTTTCAAAAGCCGATATTCAAATATCGGGTTGAACCACGTAACTTCTCCGAAATACGCCATCTACCGGAAACTGAAGACATTTATGTTGAATTATATGACGCACGGCAGTTTGCCAAACATGACGTAATCTAAACGAAACCTGCGTCGGTGATTCGGCTTAGTTATAAATTGAATCGCCTTAACTTGAATCGGCTTAAAAATGGAAACGCAAAATATGACGTCAAACTTCGGAAAGGCAAGTAATTAACGGACCCTCAAAGTAATTCTTAGTTCATATCGCTAAGAATAACGGATTTTGAAAAGAGAGGCAAAATCAAAAGTACCTGATGATTTCTTCTCAGCACTCAGCAAGATATTCATAAAAGCTGAAGAAACAGGATCCTTTTTGGGTCGTTAAAGATCAACCAACGAAACTGAAATTAATTTCTAATGGAATTCGAAAACTCCCAAAAGAGACGCGGGAAATTCGTTAGTCTTTCAAGCCAGTGCGGAACAATTTATAACTATACAAAATTGAGTTATACAAAATGAAATTAAATTTTCGCGAAGATTCCTAGAGAAAAAAGATTTTTAAAAATCCTAATCAAGGGTGTACCAGCAGATATCCTCGTGAAGAAGTTCGTGATGAGTTAGAAAAATTATGTTTCTCTGTACAGAAAGTGAAACAACTCAAAAGATTTAAAGATAAGACAAAACTCCCCATATACTTGTGCAATCTTTTCCTTAATGATTTAACTAAAACGATATACACTCTTAGACAAAAACAAAACGACACACCAAGAAGGAGTTACCGAATGGGACGAAAATTTGTACATGTGATGTACATGCACAGAAAAAAAATTATTATAATTTGAGAAAAATTGGTGGATATATTCAAGAGAAAGAGTTTCACAAAGTGAAAAACTCAATAACGCGTTAGTCCACCTCTGGCCCTTATGCAAACAGTTATTCGGCTTGTCATTGATTGATAGAGGTGGCGGATGTCCTCATGAGGGATATCGTGCCAAATTCTGTCCAATTGGCGCGTTAGACCATCAAAATCCCAAGCTGGTTGGAGGGCCCTGCCCAGAATGCTCCAAACGTGCTCAATTGGGGGAGAGATCCGGCGAATTTGCTGGCCTAGATAGCGTTGGGCAAGAGCGAAGACAAGCAGCAGAAACTCTCGCCGTGTGCGGGCAGGCATAATCTTGCTGAAATGTAAGCCCAGGATGGTGGTGATATGAAGAGCAACACAACGGGGAGTAGAATATCGTCCACGTACCGCTGTGCTGTAAGGGTGCCGAGGATGATAACCAAAGGGGGTCCTGCTATCAAATGAAATGGCACCCCCAGACCATCACTCCTGGTTGTCGGCCCGTATGGCGGAAGACAGTCAGGTTGGTATCCCACCGCTGTCCGGGGTATCTTTAGACACGTATTCGCTAGTCACCGGGGCTCATCACTGCGGGACTCATCACTGAAAACAATTCTACTCCAGTCAGTGACATTCCAGGTCGAATATGCCCGACACCACTGCAAACATTCTTGTCGGTGGACAGAGGTCAATGGTAGTGGGCGCAAGGGGCGCCGTGAGCTCAGCCCCTTTTCTCTAAGCCGCCTATGAATGGTCCTTGCTGTCACTGAAGCGCCAGTTGCACGTACGATCAATGATAATGGTGAATCTGGAGCTGTGAGTGCTGCTCTGACGATTGCTCGGTCCTCACATTCTGTCGTTTCTCCAGGTCGACCGCTTACTCGTTGTCTTAAATGTGCAGGAAAGCATAACATTAAATCCTGCAAAAAACCAATTACCGGAAAAGCAACGTGATCTAACTGTGGTGGAGATCACCCTGCAAATTATAGAGGTTGCAATAACTATCCTAATTCCATCAAAAAACGACGCCAGCAAATCAAATGTATTAGAGTAGCAGGCAAAATGGAAATCGATAATAATAAAGCTATTCTTCAAACCAGCGGAGGGTAAACGTTCGCAGTAAAACAAACTGCTACCCAAAAATCTTATTCAGGCCTAATCAACGTGCAAAAAATAGAAAGTAACTCTCCCCCCGCCCCCCCCCCTCCTCCTCCCGTAGTTGCAGCCAGTTCTAAGAATATCACAAAATAGATTCTGGGAGAATTGAACCCATTCAGCAACACATTAAAGATTTCGCAACAAACTTCTACAATAGATTATACTCAATAAACAACGAAGATATAGCTAACCTCCTCTACTACAAACCAAGGGAATGCTATACTGCCCTCCTATGAAGTAATACCCCCACGATGGCAGATCACTGAGTCGTCACGTGGTCGAACGCTGCGTCGTTCGAGTGATGACGTTGGCAGAGACGTTCCAGCCTTTGTGGAGAACGGCCGTAGATTTGAAACGGGACAGAAGTCCCCATTTTGAACGAGCTTTATGCTCATATTATTGATTAGGGTTTATAAGCCCTTGTATATATGTATATATAGAATCAAGTTAGCTATTAAAATCACTTATAGATGAGCAGTCTAGTTTTATCGAATTTGTTATTTAGCACCGCACGCTGAACCACCGAAAGTCTTGAAATCAGTTGCGCGACACCTCCTAAGCATAAAATACGTATCTCAATTTTTTTTCTCGCTTTTTACGGTTTTTCTTCCTTGGCAATAATTGTGAGCTATCTGACATTATTCCTAACCAAGAAGGTCGTATCTTATTTAGAAATAATGAAGAAAAACTAAAAAAACATTAAATGCCACAATATTCAGCAGGTGCGGGATGTACATTTACAAAAACGCTCATACCCAAGTTTCAGTTTGTTTTTTTTTAGATACTCCTCTTATGCTTAGGACAGCAGTTAGCGTAGTCAAAATAGGTTTTATGGCTAAAAAAATATGAAAGTTTTGTAAATTGGTGGAGATGTTTGTTTGGACATACTGTTCAACATACTAAAAGTCCCCACCGATCAGACTTGAGCTTTCGCCGCCATCTTGGAAAATGATTACACTTTTTTCGTTTTTTGCAAGTAATTTGAGAAATATGGATTTTATGTAAAAAATTTGAATACAAAAATTGAAGAGCATTAAATTGTGAACAAAAACATTATTTACATTTTTTTATAAGTCTAACACAAACAAAAATTATTGACTTTGAAAGGAGCGAATTATCACACCTGGGACGCGGATGCGCGGGTCATCTCCATCGCGATGGGGGAATGACCCACTCATGTGCACCAAAAGTCTTGCATACTCACGTTTGTCAAATCTCTGCATATCAAAGCTCGAGAGAAAGTGTCACAACATCCAATCCACTGTTATCAGGTTGTATTGTGAGGATTGGTGGATTCTATCTTTTTTTGTAATACTTAATCTTCTTTGGGTACATAATGGTCTGAAGGTGGATTAAAATGAATACTAACTTTGATGTACGTAACTACGTCAGTAGAAAAAATATTGCCTGGCCATGCATACGCTAGAAAAATCCTAGCTCATTTATTTACCCTAACATCTACAGCAAAAATTAATTTTGAGGACATGGACATATCTGATTTCAAAAGCAATAATCTCCATGAATTCTTTAGAGATTTAAAGGCTTTTTTGTGTTTTTGCGAATAACTTGGGAAATATTAACTTTATGTAAAAAAAGTTTAATACAAAAATTAAATTGTGTACAAAAAAATTAAATACTTTTTGCCGCAACCCTAACACGTACCAAATGAAATACCTTTATGATTAACGTGCTTTTTTCGGTACGGGATTGTTCGCGTCGTCAGTCTTGAAAGATCGTCTATGGGTCAGCTAGCATCACCTCATTCATTAATTCCTTTATTGGATCGTCATGATCTACAGGTCAATAACTTCAATGGGGTATGTCGTTGTGGCATATCCCATTGCAGTTATTGCAGGCTGTTGTGCAGTTGATGCCTGCTTTCCGACACACCCATCTTTCTCCCCAGTCAGTCTTACAGTTTCAAAACACTATGCTTAAATCTGATGCTTAAATAACTGAATCGGGAGCCATTGCATCCATAATTGGATGGGCACAAGGGTTTTCTCTTGACGTTTCCAGCCCCACACTTCAGGATTCAACTCATTCCCAAACCACTTCTGCACTTGGTGATACAACCGAAAGGAATATAGCCTGGCTTCATCTTCAGTTGAGGGAAGAGACGAAATATATGGTTTTATTTTAGGGCCAAATTTTGCGAAGCATTTGTACCTAAACTTATTTAGGGACTGTTCACTGGAATGTGATCCATACCAGATCAGAATAAAACATTCTCCTGCTTGAGCAACATCATTGTGCGATGAGTTTCATTCATTAACTACTGTCATGTTGTGTTCCATATCTTTACTTTCGAACATTTTTACACAAAATTTCTTTCCTTTGTTGGATGCTGCAGAAATAGTATCGCATCCACTGACCACATGGAGAAAAAGGATACTTTGGTATGTCCCTATGATTGTATTTTATTTGATGAATATATTTTTTCTTTGCTTTCCCTTTGCGTGGTTTGACAAGGAAAATGTCTTTTTTCCGTAGGAGTGAGAGCTGTTAATAGAACCAGGTGGTCAGCATCTTCGCAGATGATTACAATGATGTTGTTACCAGAACATGCTTCATTAATTGCAGTATTTACAATGAGAATATCGACGTCGTCATTACTTTGTCGGAATCGAATCCCATTGTTTTCCAGCTGAACAGATAGAAGGCTGATCAATTCGCTCTTGTTGTTTTCATTTGAAAGGAACTATTCTTGTTGAACAGTAACTCGCATGCTTCCACCAAAGTTTATGTCTACAGATTTTTTCACAATAGACCTATATTTTGTTCAATTTTTTTTGTACTGTTAGTGGTGTTGGATTAGCCATTAAAAGCGACTATACAGCTGGTACCATAGTGCTTTTTATATAGTTAACTTAATTTGTGCAAACAGCCGAAAAAGTTAATTTATTGTTGTTCCCCATTTGACACGGTGTAGGAGAAAACCACTGTCCACAATGTTGACGCAGTTCAGGAGGTTAAGGTCTTTGTTTGGAACTTCAAAAGCGTCGTACATGGCCAATGTCGTTGTCTCTCGCATACCATCTTCATTAAACAGAGCCAACGGAAAAGGAGCTAACTCATATTATAAATAAAGTGCTAGGAAAAAAGTGCTATTATAAATAAAGTGCTCTGAAAAAGCAACAACGGGTTTACTACTATATTGAAACCGTTTACTTTCACCGTACTATTGACGGTGATCAAGCTTTCATAAGGTTTACCATTTCAAAGTACTGAAACCAAATGGCTGCAGTGGGGCCATTCTCTTTCAACTTCTTCAAAGTCATCCTCATTTTAATCTCATATGCGATGGCTCATATATGAGTATGTCCGTTTATGGTTTCTAGCGATAGTAGTTCAGTAGCAAAGTCTCTAAAAAACTCATGGAGATTATTGCTTTTGAAATCAGATATCCATGGCGACAAAAATTATTTTTGCTAAAGCTGTTTGGGTAATTAAATTAGCTAGGATTTTTCTAGCGTATGCATGGCCAGGCAACATTTTTTATACTGACGTAGTTGCATACATCAAAGTAAGTATTTATTTTTACCCACCTCCAGCCATTATATACCCAATGCCGCCTAAGTATGCCATAAAAAGATAGAATCCACCAAATCTCACAATACAACCTGATAACAATGGATTGGATGTTGCTGCAACTATCTCTCGAGCTTTTATAGGCAGAGATTTGACAAACGTGAGTATTCAAGACTTTTGGTGCACATGCGCGTCCCAGGTGTGATAGTTCGCTCCTTTCAAAATCAATTATCTTTGCTCGTGTTAGACTTATAAAAAAATGTAAATAATTTTTTTGTTCACAATTTAATACTCTTCAATTTTTGTATTCAAGTTTTTTACATAAAATCAATATTTCTCAAGTTACTTGCAAAAAACCAAAAAAGTGTACACATTTTCCAAGATGGCGGAGAAAGCTCAAGTCTGATTGATGGGGACTTTTAGTATGTTCATTAGCATGCCTAAACAAACATCTCCACCAATTTTCAAAACTTTCATATTTCTTTTAGCCATTCGTTGAAATCGGATCTATTTTGACTGGGGTAAGTATTATGATAAATTATTATATACTATAATTTTAATATTAATTTTTAAATTTTACAATCTTAATTTTTATTGAAACGAATAAATCGAATCTTTTGTTATTCAAGTATCCTGTATAACCCCCATTGATTTTTCCGAATACTATATAAGTTTGAAAAGGATTGGATGATTACACACTACACAGGCCGACGAAATTTTACTTTTTGTCTGGGAGTTGCATAAATTAAGGAAATTATATGATATTTGTTATGCTGATTTCAAAAATGATATCCATTTTTCTGTATCACATAAAGATTTTTTACAATTGTAAAATTTGAAAATTTCGAATGTGAGACTTTTATAAAAAAAACTCATATATACAATTTACAAAACATTCATTATTTTAATAAAATGTACTTACAAAAAATAAAGAAATTAGATTATAAAAATTAGACAAATTTATTTTACTTTTCCTTCAAAGGAACGCTTCTGTACTTAAGATTTTGAATCTATAAGCCCACGAATATATACAGTATACAAGTGAAGATATCAATAAACGAACAAAATAAACGTGTGTTATCACTACAATATGAATATTTTTAGTATTCATTATTAGTAGTTAACATAAGTTTAAACAGTTACCGCACAAATACCGAATTAATGGAATTGGTTTCCCATTTTTCGGTCATTGGAATATCTTGTCGGATATAGAATAATGTTTATAATTTCTCACCCGATTAAGTCTTGAAGCAGTTCTATAAAAAAACGTATAGAAACGTATGGAAGTAGAACTGTGAAGAAGTCGACTGATAAGAGACAATTAAAGTCAAACATTGCATTACTAAGTTAATAGTTTTAATTAATTATACTGCAACCGAATATATTTTCAAAACAAATCCTGACTGATATTCTCAGCTAGAAACGAGGATAAAAAGGAGAAATTGAAGAAAAGGGGATGGGGTTGAGGAGGAGTAGTAATTTTCTCTCTCTCTTATATATATATCCTTTGAAATGAGAATGTGTAAATCTCATGGATTGATTTAAGAGGCAAATAGTTGAGATGGCCATGTTATGAATCAAAGGCGTAGCTTTTAACAGTGTTGCACAACAGTGTTGCCAACTTGGGGGGTTTTCCCCCTAAATTTAGGGGTAAGTTAGATGAAAAGGGATGTTTTTAGGGGCCATATTTTTGTGGGGGGGGGGGACATTTTTTAATATTTTGTACAATCGAGACGCGTTTTTTTATTAGATTATAAGTTCCATATATATGTCAAATGTAAATGAACCTCCATTTCATTATGTAAGTGTGTATTTTCTATTTATTTCATTGTATCTCTCAAACAGGATGCCTATTTGGAACCAGAATTTTTGTTAGGAAGGTCTAGGGTGATCTCAAGTTAGTGTTGGGAACAGGGGGATTTCGAGATGGTGCTAGGGGGGTGGGCTCTTCGTAGTGGTTGGCAACACTATTGCACAAGTTTTCTCTATTTCAGTTTATTGTATGTATAGTGAATAAATATAACAATTCTTGTTAGATTTTTTTGTTTCTGAGTGAATTTATTTTTACAAAAAATTTGAGGGAATTATTTTACTACAAGTTATAATTAGTATTTTGAGTACAACTGTATTAATATATTATATTCTAATGTTTGTTACTTATATATTTACATAAATGCATAAAATCAGCAATGGAGAAAGTATTTGTTTGAGCTTAAATTTAACAAGTTCCTGAAATATATATTTCCACTTTAATTTAATAATAGTCGGGCTCCGCCCAGCTACCGGATCACTTGACACTCGAATTACAGTTCAGATGAATTTAAATTTTTTTCACTTTTAATTTCACTTTTAATATCCCAAAAATATCAGTACATCTTCAAATGATCTATTTATGATTAATAAATTTGAATTAAAAGTATGAAAAATATGAAAAAAGTTAAAAATTAGACACATGATGAAACTTTTTTTTCAGTGATTCATTTTTTAGTGAGAATCACGTTGTGAATGAATCATGTTGTGTTTACATCGTAAAACATGGCGGTTACGATTTGTTCGGTGGAGTATGCATTTAGAATCGAAATATCTCTACAACTATTAAAGTAACAGAATAAGTGTAAGCAGAAAAAATTATCAGTTTTTAAAGCTCTTTCCAAATATGTAACATCTATGTATTTTCCCGAAAAACATACATCGATTTCGACATTTTCAAACATGGCTGAATTTCATAACGCATGCCATACCGGACACGATCTACCCGGAATTTTTCCCCGTCCGACAAAGTTTTTCTTTTATTTATATAGATTTAAACAATTGAAATAACTAAAATTCTAACAAGGGTGTCCACGGTTTCTAATCTCATTCCCAAGGGTGCCGCAAACATAAAAATATTGGGAATTCCTGTTATAACCTAAAAAAAAACTAAACCATATAATCTAATCTTAGAAGACACCAAGGTTATAAATTATATAGTAAGAAGAAAGAAAATTTCAAATTCAAAATGTAGCAACAAATTTTAATACAAAACCATAGTGGATGATGTGCAAGTTTGCAAAGTCAAATATGAATTATATTACTTGTGTATGGGACCTGAAAAAAATAGAGTAACACTGGCTGTTACAGCCAGGGATCCCAAACCTGGATTTTAAAACCCCGATCTGAGATTCTTAGTGACGATATGGGTTTATAGAAAGTATATACAGCATGCAATCATTCTCCATGCATTAATATTAAAAAAATTTGAAAATTTTCTCAAATCAGTGGCGCACCCAGGATTTTTTCTTGGAGGGGGCCGAGATGAACGGATAAAAATATTTATAATGCAAAATCAATATTCCTATTGCAATTTCTATTTCTTTGGGGGGGCAGGGCCTTTGCTCCCCCCCCCTGGGTGCGCCACTGTCTCAAATAAATTTGTTAATTTTCTGATATCCTCCTATAAGAGCATCAATATGGTTCGAAGTCCTTCGTGTTTGTCGACTGTAATATCGTATTCTCCTTGCATAAATATTAAAATAATTTGAAAATTTTCTGAAGATAACTCACCAATTTTATGGTGTACTGTAACAGCTTCAGTGTTGTTAGGATTCCTATGGGTTCGTCGACTAGAATTAGGGATGCGACATTGATGTCGATGTTTTCAAAACATCGATGTTTTGATAAAGACATCGATGTTTTAAACATCGATTTATTGAAGTCGATGTTTTTTTAACATCGATGTTTTTTGCTCGATGTTTTACGTTGTCTCGATGTTTTTTTAATGAAAAAGTACCACAAATAAAAAAATTTACCACCTAGCATAATTTTCACACTCAGTAAATGTAAGTTGGAATTCTGAAAAGGACGAATACAAAAGAGGGAACGATTCCTTAGCAAACAGACAAATGGCAATCAACAACCAATGAACCAATCAGAGTGCTTGGAATGTTCCTGACACTCCAGAACCTCCATGGGGTTATATTTTATAAATAGTATATACGAGAGCAGCCATTTAAGTTTTTGTTTTGTTCTGTTTTATATAAGTTGACGTTAATATTCTTAGTAAGATGCCTCCGACAAGTACCGTTTGGAAATATTTTTGCAAAACCTCTGACAAATTGGCGAAATGCAATATTTGCCTGAAGTCCCTCAAAACTTCTGGCAATACCACGAATTTTTATGGACATTTGAAGGCAAAACTAGAGATGCGACATCGATAACAAAACATCGATGTTTTGAAACATCGATGTTTTGAAACATCGATATTTAATATTAAAACATCGATGCTAATAAAACATCGCCCGAAAACCATCGATGTTTCTAAACATCGATGTTTTAGAACATCCATTTTTTAAAATTGGTTTAGTAATCTCTAACATTAATGTTACTTTGGTTAGTCGTGGGGGGGAGGGGGGATTTAATTTTACTCTCTGATTGGGCTGACACAAATGACAAAAACTTGGTTGCTTGTGCCTTGGGCTACATTGATGACTCAAAATTCTCGTTGTAAATATCGCCATGTTTTACCTTCAAATGTCCAGATAAATTCGTGGTATTGCCAGAATTTTGAGGGACTTCAGGCAAATATTGCATTTCGCCAATTTGTCAGAGGTTTTGCAAAAATATTTCCAAACGGTACTTTTGGGAGGCATCCTACTAATAATATTAACATCAACTTATATAAAACCAGAACAAAACAAAACCTTAAATGGCTGCTCTCGTGTATATACTATTTGTAAAATAAAACCCTGTGGAAGGTTCTGGAGTGTCAGGAACATTCCAAGCGCTCTCATTGGTTCATTGGTTTTTGATTGCCATTTGTCTGTTTGATAAGGAATCGTTCTCCCTTTTGTATTCGTTCTTTTCAGAACTCAGACTTACATTTACTGAGTGTGAAAATTATGCTACGTGGTAATTTTTTTTTATTTATGGTACTTTTTCATTAAAAAAAGAAAACATCGAGACAACGTAAAACATCGAACATAAAACATCGATGTTAAAAAAACATCGGCTTCAATAAATCGATGTTTTTATCAAAACATCGATGTTTTGAAAACATCGACATCGATGTCGCATCCCTAAGTGAGAAGCATTTCAGTCGACCAGCTACGATGCGTAGTTGAACAAGCCGTCCACAGACTGCAGATTTTACATCTTCAAAAAGGGAACCATATTGGGCAGCATTCTCTCGATTGCGTCGATAAGGAACTTGTCACTTGAATGTTTGGTAGGTTCTTATAAAATGTGTTTAAAACGTGTTTTTTCAGCATATGTCCTGCTGTGCAGCGCCATCTATCGGTGCTTTCTGGAACCAATTTTTTTTCGCGTAATCCGTTTCCCCATGTATCGAATAGTATGTGTACAAAATTTGAAGCCTTTGCACTGGAGGTCTTCAACCCGTGGCCCGCAAAACACGGGTGAACCGCCGACGATATTTCAGTGGACCGCCGAAACATTTTTATCGTGCAAAACGAAAGTTTGATATAAATTCGAAAAAAAAAACCTTAGAATGGCAAATTCTCTAACACAAATAAAAGATCAAGAATGCACGGGGAAAAGTAGCCCACGGCACATAGGCTTATCATAATAATAAACTGGTAATTATATTCAAAATATTAAACCGAAACAAACACAAAAAGCAGCATCTGTTTCCACCATAAGGGGACAAACTTCTGGAGATAAATTTGAATCACTCTAGTATTAAAAACAGGTCCGGGCCGATCAATAGCTGCGGAGGAGGCAAGTTTTAAAAACGGTGACTTTTCAAATACACCCTTAGACAAAAAAAAGGAAAAAAAAGAAAGACAAAAAAAACAATGCACCAGGAAGGGGTTATGCAAATTGGACATAAATTTGTATGCATACAGGTTTCGAGACAGGGAATGCAAAATTTTAACTTTGGCCGCCAATGAATGAACATGTGACGCTGCAGCACCAATGTCTCCTCTTTAGTATCCTGCCAGCGCAACTGGCAGAATACTAAAGAGGAGAAATTTTGATTCCAGGTTATAAATTCTTTGCGAATTTCATTCCGTTTACTCAGTTAGACAGTAACTATGATTCGCTTACAAGTGCGCGAACAATATGCGCAGATGTCAGCATTTGAGAGAGGACGTGTAGTTGGGCTCAAATTAGTCGGTTGGTCTAATCGGCGAACGGCTCGACATTTGGTAGGAGCGATGCCACTATTAGACGATGTTAGCAGGAATGGGTGAACCATGGCCGAACACAGCGTCAAGAAGGAAGCGGCCTAGAGAAATGACAGAACGTGAGGACCGAGCAATCATCAGAGCGGCAATCACAGCCCCAGATTCATCATTATCATCGATCGACTGGTGCTTCAGTGCAACTGGTGCTTCAGTGACCGCAAGGACCATTCATATGTGGCTCAGAGAAAGGGGACTGAGCTCACGGCGCCCCTTGCGCCGACTACCATTGACCTCTGTACACCGACAAGCCTGTTTGCAGTGGTGTCGGGCACATTCGACCTGGAATGTCACTGACTGGAGTAGAATTGTCTTCAGCGATGAGTCCCGCTTCGAATTGAGCCCCGATGACCAGCAAATACGTGTCTGGAGACGCCCCGGACAGCGGTGGGATACCAATCTGACTGTCTTCCGCCGTACAGGCCAACAATCAGGAGTGATGGTCTGGGGTGCCATTTCATTTCATAGCAGGACCCCTTTGGTTATCATCCGTGGCACCCTTACAGCACAGCAATACGTAAACGATATTATACGCCCCGTTATGTTGCCCTTCATATCACGCCATCCTGGGCTTACATTTCAGCTAGTGTGGTATCGCATGGCCCACAGCAATACAAAGTCGCATCACACCTCAATTCAGGAACAGACCAGGAACTTGAATTAAATTTTAAAACAAAGTCTTTTATTGGACAACTAGATTACATGAAGGTATTTACAGCTATTTACATGGGTAGTAAATACACGTTACAGTTTGATGTGATGACGAGGCTTATCGCCCAACAAAAATGGCTCAGTCTAGCCTAAAGTAAACTGCTCCTCCGAGCTAAAAACCCGTTGCTGTCTGAGTCCGCAACGTCCAAAATCCTGGTTATCTCTCCCCTGGTCTTAGAGCGAGCACCCTCTTTTATCCTCTGAAAACCGGCTGACGTCATCCATCAGCAGTGCCACGGATTTCCGGTTCTCCTCGGGGACCACCCCGTTGACTTCTTGCTCCAACTGGAGAAATACCGTCCCCAGGGCGCTACACAAAGGCACACATACACCTTGCTTTGTCGTAGTCCTGTTGGGAAAACGGCCTTTCGCATTCCGTCACACTGTCTGAAAATAAATTGGGTTTTCTTTTCTCCTGGAAGCTACAAAAGAGAAGACACGTCATCTATCGCTTTATAAAGATTCATTCTTCCCGGAGTCATCTTTCCTTCCACGCAATTTCCAGACAGCTAGTGGAATCAATGACTACTGTTGGGATACCAGTGTGTGTCCTTTTCTCTTTATGTACAGCGAGTTCGTACAATAAGGACCACACACATAGTTCAACGACATAGGGGAGATTTTCTCACGACGCCACAGCTCTCCCCCCCTTTAAGACATTAAAAAAAGTCTCTTTTTGAATGTCTAAATGTTCGGGTAATAACATCCATCATCAGATGGAGCACTATTAAGTTTCCAGAGAGATCACTGCGCGAGGGAATCTATCTTCCCACTCTTAACTTAGACCAAGCATTAAGTGCTTCCTACTCCAATTTTTTCATAAAAATTATTACTACGCGTACTCAGTTTTGGAATTACAATTTCCGGTTCCTTTACTTAAAACCATTGAGAGATTTGCCTCACCCAATTTATTTGCCTGGGTACTCAGACCCTGCATACAGAAGTCAGAACCTACAATTCTGTCCTTCCTTCAGTGTAATTACAAAACTGGTAACCAACACAACTTAATAAAATGACAATCAATACACCATACTCGCACAAAACAATTACGAGACACTTAATCTCCATTAGTCATTTAAGAATTACTTTACATACATCACACTTCACTATAATTAACACAAAAAAGAATCTTGTTATACACCACGTCCTTTCTGAATTCATGACACTATTTTACATGATGTTGGATTGTAGATCAACACCCACATATCATATCACATTCGAAAAAAATACTACAGTTACTTAAAACTTAAGTTCATGCCAAATCATTACTTATGCGGCATATCATTAATACACATTTCTAAATTGAAAACAATATTTAATTCAGCACACTTATACATTTTTACTAATTTATATTTACAACAATCATGTGACGCTTTATGTTTGGGTCATTCAGTCCTGCTAAGCCCGTCTGCATTTCCATGCTGTTTACCAGACTTATGTTCCACCTCAAAGTTATATCGTTGGAGACATAACGCCCAACGGGTTAGCCGAGAGTTCGTTCCCACCATTTTTTTTAGGAAAACCAGGGGATTATGGTCAGTTTGGATTATGAACTTTTGTCCATCAAGGTAATGGTTCAATTTCTTTAGCCCGTACACTATAGCTGCTAATTCGCGTTCTATCGTGCTGTAATAACGCAAGAATTTTTTACTTAAGTATACAATCGGATGCTCTTCTCCGTTGACTACTTGGGATAAGACTATACCCGCACCATGTAAACTCGCGTCCGTTTGAACCACAAAATTTTTAGAATAATCTGGTGCATATAACACCGGGCTTGTCATGAGATTTGACTGCAAAGCCTCGAACGCTCCGTTGCGCTCCTCGGACCAGGTTATTTTTTCTTTCTTTATTTTTCCTTTTAGTGCTTCTGTTAACGGGACTGCTAAAGTCGCATAATCCTTCACATATCGGGCGTAGTATCCCGTCAGCCCCAGAAATGCCCTGAGCTGGGTTTTAGTTTTCGGTACCGGGAAATCTCTTATTGCCTCAATCTTCGCGTCACTGGGTGACCGTTTCCCTGACCCCACTTCATGCCCCAGAAATCTCACATGGTCCTGAGCAAATTTGCATTTTGAGGGTTTTACTCTTAAGTTAGCCTCCCCCAATCTCTTTAACACCGTGTCCACGTGTCTCAAGTGGCAGTCCCAAGTTGGCGAAAATATCGCAATGTCATCGATGTAAGGCAAAGCGAAGTGCTCCAATCCTCCCAAAACATTCGCAATCAATTTGCAAAAATAGAACGGAGCATTCACTAAGCCAAACATCATAACCTTGGGTATGAAAGTCCCAAAAGGAGTTACGAACGCAGCGTATCTTTGTGCGTTTTTTGTTAGAGGAATTTGGAAATAACCCTTCGTCAGATCCATTACCGTAATAAGTGCAGCCGCACTAACCCTCTCGACTACCTCTTCGATGTTTGGAAGCGGAAAGAATTCCGTTCGGGTTTTTTCGTTCAACTTCCAATAGTCCACGCAAGGACGGGGGTCTTTCCCGGGGCTCTCAACTAAGATCATCGGTGAGGCATTATCAGACTGCCCCACTTCGATCACCCCAAGGTTTAAAAGCCGCTTTATTTCCTCCCGTAGAATTTCGGTTTGTCTCGGGGACATGCGGTAGGGTTTGGCCCGCACCGGGGTGTCATCATTCAATACAATGTCCATTTCTACGAGGTGGGTGATCCCAGGATCTGAAGAGAAGGTTCCCCTGTGTTTCGCTAACATGCTACAGAAGTCTCCTATTTGTTCGGTTGACGCGCGATTTTCTAGATCGCTTCCGCTAACAACCTCCCAAAAATCCATGTGAGTAGGATCCGCTAAGGGATAAGGGATTTCGGCATCCTCCTCTATCTCTTCGCCTTCCTGATCGACCAACAGGTTTACATGCTCTGGCCGACGATGATACGGCTTCATTAAATTAACATGGTAAATAGTGGATTTATTCCGTTTGCCTGGAAGGTCAATTGCATAGTTTGTTTCTGATATAACACTAGTTACCGTCCCCGGTCCTATCCAATTTACCGCCATTCTGTTCACTTTTGAAGTGGCTAACACTAAAACGGGGTCGCCGACTTTAAATTTCCTTAAAACCGCATTACGGTCGTACCAAAGTTTTCTTTTATCCCTGCTTTCCGTCATATTTTTCGTCGCTAATTCCTGGCATGTTTTTAATCTATTCGTTAGATTTAGTATGTACTCCACCACGTTTTGGTCACTACTCTCCTGGTGTAGCCAATTTTCATACAATAAGGTGTGGGGCATCCTCAGATTTTTCCCATGCACTAACTCAGTTGGACTAAAGCCGGTGCTTTCGTGTGACACCGTGCGCAGAGCGAAAAGAGCCATCGGCAAAATTTCTTCCCAGTCTTTCCCGGTGTTGCAGTTCATCTTTGGTGGCGCTACGAGCGCCGTACCGCGAATCACCCCCCGTTTCAAACTGTTTGAATCAGAATGCATTGTGCATAAGAACCGGCCAGTTCGGTAATAATGGAACTCTCGCTGGAGAGTAATTTCTTAGTAACCTTTTATGTAAATACTGTAACTAATCTTAAATTGTAAATAAATTATGTTAATTTAAACCTGATCGTCATAACTGAAAGAGAAGTGTGCAGTATCATCACTCAAGACAAAACCGTTTGAACATCTCCCAGCGCAGAATTAGCAACTGGCGTCCGCGTGACAGGACTCATTTAAAACTGAAGGTAAGCGCATGCTTACTTAATTTATATTTGCATAATGAGTAAAGATAATGTAGAAAAACTGAAGCGGCAGCGTGCTGTTTTGCGCTCCGCTACAACGAAGATTTTAACGAAAATCTCAAATACATTTGATGATTCTGAAATGGTATATGATGATAAGGTAGATGCTCTGGGAGTCCTAAAAGATCAGTTAATGGAAAAAGTTGAGAAACTTAAAGCTTCAAATTCTGAAATTTTTGAAAACATTCCTGATAATGAAATTGAAGATGAAATTGAAGGAGTTGAAATGATTGATGAAAAAATTATAGAATGGAAATACAAAATTTCAAAATTTTTAAATCAGAATATTAATGTTAGATCCCAACCGGTTGTAACCGAAATTCCAAGAAATGAAATTGCTGCTTCAGCAGTTACACAACTTAGTTCTTGTTCAAATTTAGTGAAACTTCCAAAACTGTGTATTGAAAAATTTTATGGTGATTCATCCACTTGGCTCGAATTTTGGAGTCAATTTTCTAATGCTATCGATGAAAATGAAAATTTGACAACTATAGATAAATTTTGTTATTTGAAATCTTTGTTGGGAGGTTCTGCTGCGAATGTTGTGACTGGATTTTCATTAACACATGAAAATTATAAATCAGCTATTGAACTTTTGAAAAATAGATTTGGACGACCTGACTTGACAATTAATTTACACGTAAGCAAACTTTTGAATTTGAATCCAGTTAAAAATTCTTCCAATGTAAAGGCCTTGAGAGACCTGTATGATAGCTGCGAAATTCAAATTCGTAATCTAAAATCCCTAGGTGTAGCATCTGGCAGTTATGGACACTTATTATGCCCTATTTTACTTAAACTAATACCCTCAGATATCGCGTTGGAATATAATAGAAATCGAAAGAAAAAAACGGATTTTGATATAGATGAATTACTTACTTTTTTAAAAGATGAAATTGAGTCTCGCGAAGCTACTCAACAGTTTAGTAGTTCAGAAAAATACTTCAGCGTTAAAACCGAAACGTATCGTAATGTCAAACGAAATATTCCAACGGCATATGCTTTAACAACCTCTGTTAAAAATAATTGTATCTTTTGTGAAAATTCTAACCATTTTTCTGATAAATGTAAATCTCTTTCGATTCCCCAAAAATGTGAAAAACTTAAAAGAGAAGGGCGATGCTTTTTATGTTTCCGAAAATTCCATATTGCTTCTAAATGTAGAGCCGTAAAAGAAAGTTGTAAAAATTGTCAAAGTAAATTCCATAATGCGTCAGTATGCTTGAAAGCTAATGAAAATCCGGTAGAGCCAAAAAATGAAGCGGAAACTCTTGTTACTACTGTTTCCCAATGTAAAGTAAAAGTCCCCCAATCCAGTAACGAAGTTATACTTCAAACTTGTTGTGTACGAATTTCAACTGACAAAAGTACGGCAGAAGCCGTGTGTTTGTATGACAGTGGTAGCCAAAGAACGTTTATAACAAAGGACATTGCAATGGCCTTGAAACCCCCCGTAATTGGGAAGGAAAAGCTCCTTGTCTACTCTTTCGCGTCCCGTGAGGGGGAGCAGAAAATTTACGATGTGGTCAGCGTTAAACTCAGCCACGTTGAGGATTCCAGCAAAAGCCTTTGCATTAAAGCGTTAGTGGTTGAAGAAATCTCTAACGTATTGATTTCGAAGCCACGGGTAGATAAGAATGTTTCGCGGAAGTTAGCCAAATTCGAGTTGTCGAATTGGAGTAGGGAAGGGGAGGATTCGCGAATTCAACTACTTGTGGGAGCTGACTATCTATACCAAATTACGGGAGGGGGAAAAGTTGAACGAATCACAAAATCTCTGTTTGTAAGCGAGAGTTTATTTGGGTTTTCGCTTTGCGGAGCATTAAGCATTGACGAAAGGGGGGAAAAGGAATGTGCCTCAGTTTTAAAAATAGCTGTACAAACTAATGACAATGAACGCGAGGATTTAAGAAAATTATGGGAGCTTGAAGCTATTGGAATAAAAAATAATAATGATGTATTCTCTGAATCTGATAGAGAAATCATGGATAGATTTGAAAGCGGTTTAAGCTTTACAAATAATAGATATCAAACAAAGTTACTTTGGAAGGATAATAGGGAAAAGTTAGGAGATAACTTTAATATTTCAAAGGATCGTTTTGTACATCTAAAACGAAAACTAAAATGGGATGATGCTTTATTTGATAAGTATAAGAGTATTGTATCAGAGCAATTGAGAAATGGCATAGTAGAAGAATGCCCCGACAATGAAATAGAAAATGGATACTTTATGCCCCATAGGCCCATAGTAAGAAATGACAAATCTTCAACGCAGGTTAGGATGGTTTTTGATGCCTCCGCAAAAGATTGTAATAATAAATCCCTGAATGATTGTTTGTGGAGTGGACCCAATTTAAATCCTAATATATTAGATACCCTTATTAACTTCAGGAAAAATAAAGTTGCCTTCTGCGCAGATATAGAAAAGGCGTTTCTCCAAATTGGCATTGCAGAGGAAGACCGAAATTATTTAAAATTTTTGTGGTTCGATGATACCGTTGATAATTCCTTCAAAATTTTTAGATTTAAGCGCGTTCCTTTCGGTGTTACTTGTAGTCCGTTTATTTTGGCCGCAACAATTAAATATCATATTAAAAATTTCAAAGAAAAACACCCTATAGTAGTTAAAATGTTAGATTCCTCATTATATGCAGATGACTTGATCGACGGATCAAATTGTGATGAAGAAGCCTTTTATCTGACATCAGCTGCTACAGAAATTCTTAAAGAAGCTGGTATGCATTTGAGAAAATTTAATTCTAATTCTAAAGTTTTAAAAGAAAAATGGGTGGTAAATAATCTCATCGAGAACCAGGATAATCCTAAAAATGTCGTGAAGCTCTTGGGATTAATATGGGATACAGATTCAGACCACTTACAGTTAGATATGCAACCTATTACTGAAAATTGGGACACTAAAATTACGAAAAGATACATACTAAAGACCATGCTGAAATTGTTTGATCCCTTAGGTTTTATTTCACCGTATGTTATTCGCATGAAAATTTTATTACAGGAAATTTGGGAAGGAGGTTTTGAATGGGACAGTGAATTACCTACGAATTTAAAGAATAAATGGGATAGTTGGTATTCTGAAACTAAACACTTAAGGAAACTGGAAATTCCTAGGATATATTTCCCTGATGGATTAAATTTGTCCTATGATTGTACAGAAATTCATTTATTTTGTGATGCCAGTCCTAAGGCCTACGGTGCGGTAGCTTATATTAGATATAGAAATGAAGCTAACCAGATTAAGACTGCATTTCTCTGGTCTAAAGCCAGAGTATCCCCTTTAAAACGAGTGACCATTCCCCGTTTAGAATTGTTAGGTGCATTAATTGCTGCCAGAATGTCTAAATATTTAAAAGGGGTATTAGATTTACGAAATTTGGAATTTAAGCTATGGACCGACTCTACAATAGCCTTATATTGGATTAAAGGATCTGCAGCAAACTGGAAGCCCTTTGTTTCCAATCGGGTTACTGAAATTCAATCTTTGTCAGATCCGGAAAGTTGGAACTATTGTAGCGGTCAAGATAACCCTGCTGATTTACTTACACGTGGTGAACACTTAAGTTCTTTAATAGACAATAATCTTTGGTGGCAAGGTCCTGTATGGTTATCCCTCCCTGAATCTATGTGGCCCCCTAAGGTAGGAGTTAAAGAAGACGAAGAAGTAGCAATTGAAAGAAAATCTAAGACAAAAATGACTCAGGTATGCTGTGCCGTAAATGTACGATCTGAAGCCCTTTTAAATGTAGACCGGTTCAGTAAGCTCTCTCAATTGTTTAATGTTACGGGGTGGATCCAGCGTTTCCTTCATAATTCAAATCCGAAAAATTGTAAAATATCCGGTCCCTTAACAGCCACAGAAGTAGAAAGGGCCGAGATTTATTGGATCAAGCAAATTCAAAAATCTGCTTTCTCGGAGGAAATTGAGCAGCTACAGCGGGGAAAATCTATTTTTAAAGAATCAAAGTTGTACCACCTTAATCCCGAACTGGACGAGAATAAACTACTTGTGATTAAAGGCAGACTACAATTTTCGGATTTATATGAGCGGGAAAAACATCCGTGGGTGCTTCCCGATAAAGGAAGGTTTGTAAACCTACTTATTATTGATGCGCATGCAAGAATGTATCATTTTGGTGTAGCTGCTACCCTAGCTCATCTACGAGAGCGATATTTCATCATGAAGGGCAGAAGAATAATAAAATCTGTCCTGAAAACCTGCATGCTGTGTAAAAGGTTCAATGCCACCTCTGGAAAAGAAATTACTGCACCCCTACCTAGAGATAGAATTATCGAAACACCACCTTTTGAGACCATCGGTATAGATTTTGCAGGGCCAATTTACACTAAAGGATCCTTGGGATCAGAAAAGGCTTACATTGTGCTGTTTACCTGTGCTGTTACAAGAGCTATTCATTTAGAGCTGGTGACGAATTTAAGCACGGCTAATTTCATTTTAGCTCTTAAGCGATTCTTTGCTCGAAGAGGACTCTGTAAGGTGATATACAGTGACAATGCCAAAACATTTGTCAAGACCGACTTGCTTTTAAAAGAGATCTGGAAAAGAATTTCAAAGGAAGAAGTTAAAAACTATTTAACTATGAACAAAATAATATGGAAATTTATCATCCCAAGAGCAGCCTGGTGGGGAGGTTTTTGGGAGAGAATGGTTAGATCTGTGAAAACACCATTAAAGAAGATACTCGGTAGAACTTGCCTTACTTATGAAGAAACCGAAACTATGCTCACTGAAGTGGAAGCAGTAATTAATTCTAGACCCTTATCGTATGTTTACGAAGAGCCTTCAGAACCGGAACCTCTAACTCCAGCTCATTTCTTGGTAGGAAAGAGGTTAACATCGTTGCCCTATGGAATTCCAATTATCTTCGAAACGAAATCCGATAAATCCACGTTATTAAACAAATTAAAATATCGCCAACAAATAATTGATCATTTTTGGAAAAGGTGGAGAAAAGAATATCTTCTGGAGCTACGATCAGCAAATAAACTAGATCCCGTCAAATCTTCAGCCTTCAAAGTTGGTGATATAGTCCTGATTCATGATGAAAAGTTGCCAAAACATCTTTGGAAGTGTGGATATGTAAAAGAACTTTTGCCCGGACGAGACTCTAAAATAAGGTCATGTATCCTGAAAACTCCAACTGGACTGATTAAAAGACCGATACAACTACTGTATAAACTTGAATTAGATTCGATGGAGAAATCAAATGAACAACAATCTTAGAACTTTAACCTTATTTGATTTGTTATATTGTGCTTGATTTTAATATTTTTTATTCTCATTTTAGAATTCAACTTAATTTTACTAAACTTTAAAGTGTTTGAAAATTTGGTAATCTTTCTTAGTATGTAAGTATGTCTTTAACATTTATTGATTTGTATTCAAGAAGCTATCATCATTTAGGTAATGTTTTGTTTTAATTTTTGTATTGTTCTTATTTATGTATTGTTTGATGAACAACTGTAATTGTTCATCCGGGGGCAGTGTGTTGCAGTTCATCTTTGGTGGCGCTACGAGCGCCGTACCGCGAATCACCCCCCGTTTCAAACTGTTTGAATCAGAATGCATTGTGCATAAGAACCGGCCAGTTCGGTAATAATGGAACTCTCGCTGGAGAGTAATTTCTTAGTAACCTTTTATGTAAATACTGTAACTAATCTTAAATTGTAAATAAATTATGTTAATTTAAACCTGATCGTCATAACTGAAAGAGAAGTGTGCAGTATCATCACTCAAGACAAAACCGTTTGAACATCTCCCAGCGCAGAATTAGCACCCGGTTTCTAGACACAGAGCTTTCAGTACTCTTTTTAACGTGGAGTGGACTCTCTCTATGCTGTTCGATTGGGGGTGACATACGCTGCTATGGATTACCCGAATTCCAAATTTACTAAAAAATTCGGATGTGAGTTCACTAGTAAAGGATCTGCCTAAATCACATTGAATTTCTTTAGGGAAGCCTATCCTCGAGAACGTATGCAACAGAGCGTCTATCACCGTCGGGGAACTAATGTTCTCGACCGGGATCGCGTCAGGGTATTTGGATGCCACACAAATAGACGTAATTAAATACTTATTGTTCTTTGTGCTCGTCGGTAAAGGACCCACCGCGTCTATATTGATTTTAGCGAACACCTCAGATATTATAGGCACAAGTTTTAGAGGGGCTTTCTTTCGGTCTTTATTTTTACCCACCTTTTGACACGGGTCGCAAGTCTTTACAAACTTCTCGATCTCTTGATAACAATTGGGCCAGTAATAATATCTTAGTATGCGGTCTTTTGTCTTTGTACTCCCGAGATGTCCGGAAATTTCTTCGTGACACAAAGCTAATATTCCCTCGCGATACGCTAAAGGCACACACAACTGTATTCTTTGATCTCCCGTTTTGGACTCCGAAACCCGGACCAGTTTTCCCCCGTTTACGCTAAACTCGGAGTTCTGTGGGTCATTCGCATTTTCCCATAACGACTTCAGGGAGGGGCAATTTGCCTGTGCTTCGCCAAAAGTGGATTCAGACACCCGTTCTAAACCGGTTTTCCCCAATCCGCTCATTCCCTCCAAAAGGATCGGACGCTCCCTATGCAATTCTTCTCCCTCGCCGTCATCTGTCACCAGCTGTTCTTTACCTGAATTTTCGTTTTCCGAATCAGCTGCCCTCGCTTGCTTTCACATCGATTTCCCCGTTTCTAATTCATTTTCCCCAATTGGACTTAAGTCAGAATTTTCCCTTTCCGAGAGGCGTTTTGTCTGGCTGCGGGTACAGATCATATTAATTGGGACACTATTTTGTTTTTGTTTGATAAGTTCGGCGGTTTTATTTCCCAGAAGGTAGTATCCCTGAGTTAAATTGGCGGGTTTAACTGCCGCCTTTGTAATTACACTCCCGAATTCCCCTTCTAAAGTCACCCAAGCAAGGGGTAGGCACTTACATTCATTGTCTAAAGGTTGCTTAATTCAGGTGACTTCCCCTATTAAATCCCCTGGATCAATCCAATCTCTGTCAATGAGATCTATGGCTGCCCCAGTGTCTCTTAGATAACTCCTTTCCATCCCATTTATCTGTGCTTTCTTTAAATAGGGTTCAAAACAATCCCCTAAATCTACCTCCTCACCCAAATGATTCACGGCTTCACCCTGACCCTTTTTTTTCAAGAACTCAGGGCACTCGGATTTAATGTGACCCTGCTTCTGACAAAAATAACATTGAATTTGACGTTTCTTTTCGTATGCCTGATCTTTACGACCACTATCATTTTTACCGAATTCTCTTTTCTCCGTTACTTCGGGTTTGGCCTTCGAATTTTCCCTGAATTTGGAATGATATTCTACCTTAGGTTTATCCGGAAAAGTTTTTTTTCCCACTGCTTGCGTTCTGGTTTCCTTTGATAACCCCGAATATTTTCATACCGGTCGCATTTGTCGGCTAACGCGGATGACGTTTTGATTTCATCCCAATCCTCCACGTACCGTTCTCTAATCTCAATTGGAACCCTTTTTTTCATCTGCTCAGTTAACATTAATTCTTTTAGGGACTCGAAATCTTTTATTTCTAGGGAGTCTAACCAATTTTCGAGATATCCCCTCAGCTCATAGGTCAAATCTGCCCATAAAGCTCCTGGTTTTCGCTGGTGTTCGTTGAACTTATTTCTTAACGCACCTGTCCCTAATCTGAATCTTTGTAATAACAATTTTTTTATGTGTTGATAATCGTTTCCCTTTTCCGCCGGTTGTTTCACGATTATTTCTACGATATCGGCTGGTAATAATGGAATGAGTTGACATACCCAATCATTTTCCGCGACATTCATTTTCTCGGCCTGCCTCTCGAAAATCATAAAAAAGAGTGTTATATCACTTCCCTTTGGGTCATATTTCGGGACCAAATCTCTTAGATTAACCCTTTGCACTCTAGATATTTCGGAAGTCGACGTTTGGGAATTTATGCTGCTCACTTCTGCCAAGTTTAGTAATTTTAATTTTTCTAATTCAAACGCTCTCTCTTCTCTCACCCTCTCTAGTTCTCTCGCTTCCCCGTCTCTCTCTTTGGCTTCCCTGTCTCTCTCTTTGATTTCCCTCTCTTTCTCTTTGGCTTCCCTCTCTTTTTCCTTTTCCCTATTTTTGGCTTCTGTCTCTTCCGCCAAAATAGCTTCAAAACACTTTTTCGCGTAGGTCTCTGTGTACTCGGGCCCTGTTACATTTTTTTTAATAATATCCGTTTTCCTTTCCGCGTCCTTCGCGCACGCCCCTACTTCTTCGGCTAACTGAAGCAAGAGTTTTTTTGGATAAGTTACTAGGTACTCTTCCATCTTTCCCATGATTTTTCCCTACCACCAAGTACACTGTTCTAAACACTAATTTCTCTAATACAAGATAAAAGCCTCTAGGAAACTCTAAATTTGCTAGCCAAACACTCAATAATATGTAAACAGCATTCAATACTATGCAGAATACACTTAATGATATGCAGAATACACTCAATAATATGCAGAATACACTCAAAATATACAGAATACACACAAAATATACCCGTTTCAACTAGATATAATTTCACAAAAAATACTTCTTATCATTAACTTTAAATTCCAAACCGAAAATTAATACGTTAATACATACACCTTGTATTCTATAAAATTCCCTAATTATAACTGCACAAATATCCTTAGCACTATGCTAATTTTTAAATCATAATAAAATACACTTGGAAAAATACTAAACTCAAAGTTAATACCGGTACACAAAATACCCTTAGCACTAAACTAAACTTTTTCAAAGAATACTAAAATACACTTGACTCAAAATCACAATAATAAACAATAAATATCTTGTGTATTTTTCATACACGCATACACCAATAATTGACACTTTTAGTCTTTCCTCAAATTATTTTATGCAGTGTAATTTTTCCAAAACTGAGTTTTCCCTTAAACAAAGCAAAACCCTGGTGTAACAATACAAATAAAATTCCTTATTTGAAAACACAAGCCAGCATAACCATTACTTGTTTAATACCCAATTACAATTTAATAACTTCGCTCCAGTACAACAATTAAATTCAATTAGTACAATTCTAAACAAAATTATTCCACAATCCTGAAAAACTTTTGCCCCCTAGAATCTTAATTTAATTTTGCGCTTGTTTAATTGACCTTGAAACAATATTACCCGCCTAACTAATTCCTACAGAATCTCTCTGGACTTTAACTTAAAAGTTCTCACCTCTCGCTTGAAGACTTTCTCCGCTCCAATCTGCCGCAAGGGATGTAACTGCGTCCACTAGGCTCTCCGGGCAATTTCTCCGTCTCGACCCGTACTTAGCTGCTTATACTGGAGACGTAGATCCCTCATCTATTCATTGAGATGAGCATCAATCAAACCGCTGCCACCAACTGTGGTATCGCATGGCCCACAGCAATACAAAGTCGCAACACACCTCAATTCAGGAACAGACCAGGAACTTGAATTAAATTTTAAAACAAAGTCTTTTATTGGACAACTAGATTACATGAAGGTATTTAAAGCTATTTACATGTGTAGTAAATACACGTTACAGTTTGATGTGATGACGAGGCTTATCGCCCAACAAAAATGGCTCAGTCTAGCCTAAAGTAAACTGCTCCTCCGAGCTAAAAACCCGTTGATGTCTGAGTCCGCAACGTCCAAAATCCTGGTTATCTCTCCCCTGGTCTTAGAGCGAGCACCCTCTTTTATCCTCTGAAAACCGGCTGACGTCATCCATCAGCAGGGCCACGGATTTCCGGTTCTCCTCGGGGACCACCCCGTTGACTTCTTGCTCCAACTGGAGAAATACCGTCCCCAGGGCGCTACACAAAGGCACACATACACCTTGCTTTGTCGTAGTCCTGTTGGGAAAACGGCCTTTCGCATTCCGTCACACTGTCTGAAAATAAATTGGGTTTTCTTTTCTCCTGGAAGCTACAAAAGAGAAGACACGTCATCTATCGCTTTATAAAGATTCATTCTTCCCGGAGTCATCTTTCCTTCCACGCAATTTCCAGACAGCTAGTGGAATCAATGACCACTGTTGGGATACCAGTGTGTGTCCTTTTCTCTTTATGTACAGCGAGTTCGTACAATAAGGACCACACACATAGTTCAACGACATAGGGGAGATTTTCTCACGACGCCACACTAGATAATGCCCGCCCGCCACGGCGAGAGTTTCTACTGCTTGACTTCGTGCCTGCCCAACGCGCCAATTGATCTAAAGCGCCAATTGGACAGAATTTGGGACGATATCCCGCAGAAGGACATCTGCCACCAGCATCAATCAATGCCAAGCCGAATAACTGCTTTCATAAGGGTCAGAGGTGGACCAAAGCGTTATTGACTTTTTCACTTTGTGAGGCTCTTTCTCTTGAATAAATCATCCAATTTTTCTAAAATTGTAAGCATTTGTTTTTTTGTACATGTACATCACATCTACTGATTTGAGCCCCATTCGGATAACTCCTTATTGGTACGTCGTTTTATTTGTCTAAGGGTGTATTTGGAGAAACTCTAAAGTAATGAATGTATCTTTATTAGAAAAAGTCTACTTCACATAATAACGGGCATTTGAGCAAAACTATGTATAATTTATTAAAATAGTTTATGCATATTAAAATAGTTCAAATTAAAAATTTAATTAATTTTAAAAGTTTAATTTTTTTAAAGAGAACTTAAAGAAGGCAGAATAAGTGAATAATATAATTTGTTTTGTAATAAAAATAATAACTGAACCCTTCTTCGAGCCTTTATTGCAGAAAATTGCTTGATTGCATTTCTACAATTTGTTGTTTTTTATATGGTCTTTTCTACTGAAATTATTGTTAGATCATTCAATCGCTCTTCAGCTGTTGTTGTCCGTAGATAATTCTTCAAATTTTCACTTTAGAAAAACTGCGTTCAGGTGCTCCTACACTTACAGGTAGTATTAGCAGAATTTTTTATAG
This sequence comes from Dolomedes plantarius, assembly GCA_907164885.2. NCBI lineage: Eukaryota > Metazoa > Arthropoda > Arachnida > Araneae > Dolomedidae > Dolomedes > Dolomedes plantarius. Next base: position 116,918,489 of record OU015493.1, on the reverse strand, counting down.
CTACAATAATACTTCGAAATAAGCATTCAAAATTTATTTCTTATAATCTCAAATTCAGCAGTTTATAAAAAATAGTCTCTAAATATTCCCTCATATCTGTATAATGTTATGAATTTCGTCATACATTAGATTAAATTATTAATATTTTATTTTTGTTATTTGTTTAAAATGTCGTATTTTTACTGTCTCATTGTGGCGCCTATTTCTATTCAGCACCTGAGGCGGTCGAGGCGATCACCCCACATGTGATTCTGATCTGAGCGGCAATTCTCTGATCTGGCCGGTCTGATTAAAATCTGACCGGCTCTGATTAAAAATATTTAGCCGCTTTTATATCTGTATTTCAAACAATCACTATTGAAATTTTCATAAGAATGATGTAAAAGCTGCTTACACAGCTTGAGCTTTATTGGTCACATACAGCGAATTACAAACATTGTCATTATCATCACATTAAGTGACCTCTGTCCCTAACAAAGAAAATACATGACGAAAGCAAGAAAAACGTAGAGGAAAAATTGTATTATTACGATGCGCCTTTGAACAAAAGAGTTTTTATCGGAATATTATGAGTAATGCTGATGTTTATTGAAGAACAATAATTAAACGCGCTCATATCTGAACAACAATCATCATATCCTATTTCCTCATTAATAAATGGTCCTGATTTATTTGAGGTACTTACCTTTCGGAACACGCAAACTATTTGTACACTTGCTTCGTGCTTTGACATACAAACAGTTCCCTCACTGACAATTCAAGTATAAAATTATTTTTGTCAAAACAAAATACTAAATCGAATTCATTGTATAAATGTATATACATGAGACACAGATATCCCACTCTTATACATATGGGAAAATTTGTCTACTATTTGCAGCTACATAAATGCGGATAATCCAAAAAAAATGGTACTATCCGATAGCCTGAACTTTCCTGCACCTTGCAACAGGATTCATTTTATAAATTTCGTCCACCAAAGGAATTTTGTAGCATTTAAAACACACTATGCCAGATTTTTTCCCAAATAACTTCAATTTTAGAATATTATTTGAATTTTAAAAAAATGCCCCAAAGTGTAAAATGTATTTCTCTATTACGGAGTAAAATTTAAAAAAAAATCTTTCAATCCAAGTCGGCAATCCTTGGACACATTTTCTCCATAGGTTATCAATGCGGTGATAGAATCCAATAGGGTTAGTACACAGCAGCCTTAACATGACGAACTTTAATAACCAAAAAGAGAAACGTTATGCTAATAAGTATTTATGCGTTAATCAGGAAACCAAATATGTTCCTCAAAAAATAATAATATACTAGTTGATACCCGTCAAAACATGATGGCTAAATAGTAAATAAATATACTAATACACATCATTGCCAAATGTTGAAAATCATAATAATGCACGGAAACAAATTAATGTGTTTAAGCGGCCTCGTGATTAGTGAGTATCTAAAGCCAGATTTTAAAATGTCACTGAGCATGCTCAGAAAGCAATTTTTTTAATTGTAAGTTATCGCTAATTAAACAGCGTGAAATAAACAATTTCCATGAGGTTTAATCTTATATTTCACAAACATAATTATCATAAAATAAAAATGGCAGAGAGAGAGATCTAGAGAGACTCCTTGGAATAAACATGTTTATCATTAAAACATGTCACTGAACATGCGCAGAAACAGTGAGTTTCTAAAGACAGATTTAAACATGCCACTGAGCATGCGCAAAAATCAATTTTTAATTGTAAGTTATCGATAATTAATAGACATTACGGTTACAAAAACCAAATTTGACAAATCTACAGATTACAATCTTCCGTTTAAGACCAAAATGAAGTAAATTGATGCAGTAGTTTTCTCTCACGGACTGCCCAAAAAGTCGGCTTAGCAACTTAAATATATAGATAAGTATCATATTAAAAATCTGTTAGGTATATTTTCATCGAAATGAAGTGTCTTCACTTCTATGAATGTTCGTTTTATCATTGATCACCAATAGTTTGTTGGAGAACTTTTCACTGGGCTTTACTCTAATCAAAAGTCCTGTATTCATTTATTTAAAAAGTATACGTTAAATCAAAAAGCTACTCTCAAAATCGAGCAAAATCTGAGAAAAGTATAAAAGGGGTATTAGGATTATTTGTACAAAAACTCTCATTACTAAGCACTCAAAGGGAGGAAAAAAATCTTTATTACCATCGAAGAAGTAAACAATAGAAGCTGTTTAGTCAAGATAAATAAAACATCAAAGGAATTCATATTTATGGGGGGCTTTTGATGCTGTTATTTTCTTTTATCCCAATGAAGCATCGCCAAAACAATCCCGCGTAGCCATTTCTTTCAAATATTGCGACTTTGTAGTTAGTTTCTTTGAACTAATATCAGCCCATTTTTGTCATTTCTGAGATAGTGGTGTATTGCAATATCTTCCACTGGGTGCCCAATTTATTATGACCGCAGAACAATGTTATGCAATCTGTCGGTGGTAGAGGGTCGGATTGGTATAAAAAGGTACTGCGATATGATTGTCAATACAGTTGTACTGTTGGAGTGTATTGCTTACGAAGGGATCGATAAAAAACACAATTTGACGGACTTTAAAGGTGGAATGATTGTAGGTGCAAGAAGCTGTGGATCGAGCATTCCCGTAGCGAGGGTGGAGGGGGTTCAAGGGGTCTATCATGCCCCGGGCGCCACAGGCATAGGAGCACTAAATTGTCCTTTTAACTAATTCTATATATTATATTACTAATTACTACACTGCTGGCCACCCAAATTGCAACATCAAGAAAGACAAGAGATATCACAACAAAATTTATCTTGTAGATAACATGTTGACCAAGTATCAAATGATTACATTTATAGACTTCTGTGACGTGTGGTTCCTGCCAAAATCAGTAGCCAGAGTAGCCGCCATTGTTGGAGATCACCGCTGCCACACGCCTCGGCATTGATTCAAAGAGACTTTGGATGAGTTCTTGGGGTACAGCAGACCAAGCAGCTTCCACACGTTGCCAAAGTTGATCTGCTGTGGCAGCTGGGGATGGAATCTGGGTCAATCGTAGAGCAACCATGGACCACATGTTTTCTATCGGCGAAAGATCCGGAGAGCGAGGCGGCCAGGGAAGCAATTCAATCTGGCGATTGACGAAGAACCGTTGGACAATGCGTGCCACGTGTGGTCGCGCATTATCCTGTTGAAATATGGCTGTGGGCAAGCCCTGAAAGTAAGGAAGGACAACTGGCTCCAACACCTCGGAGATGTAGCGCTGGCTGTTTAAAGTACCTGCAATGCGTACTAGAGGTGTGCGAGAGTGATATCCAATACCGCCCCATACCATAATACCCGGTGCAGGACCAGTGTGGCGGTGCATAACGCAGCTGTTCAGCATCCTCTCTTCACGGTCTCTCCAGACTCGAATGCGACCATCGTGGTGTTGCAGACAGAAGCGTGACTCGTCAGTAAAGACAATTTCATTCCATTCTGCCGTCCACATCCTTCTGTCATCGCACCATTGGCGGCGGAGACGTCTGTGGTTCTGCGTCAAGGGTAGACAAAGCAATGGACGTCTTGCGGACAGACCACTCTGCTGTAAACGGCGTCGCAGGGTACGCGCAGACACTGGATGATGCGTTACAGACTGCATGTGCTGTGCTATGGTTCGTGATGTGACTGAGCGATCCGTCACTGCCATGCGCACAATTTGCCTGTCATCACGTGAAGTGGTGCGCTGAGGTGGATGCGATCGAACACGCCGGTCCGTCGTACCCTCCTGCATCCAACGATCACATATCCGCATTACAGTTGTTTGGTTTCGTCCAACACGACTACCGATTTCCCTGAAAGATAATCCACAATCTCGGTAGGTCACTATCCTTCCTCTGTCGAACTCGGATACTTGATCAAAAGATGATCGCTGTTTTCGACGAGGCATAATTGATCGTTTTTTTAAAAAAAAAAACTACAAGAAAAACACAATGAAATCGTCGAAACACAATGAAAAACAACTTGAAATCGTCGAAATCTCCAAGCCTTAAATAGCGCTTTGAAGTGGCGCCACAGGCGCGCGTGGTGTGCGTCTGCGCTGAAATTCTAATCATGCATATCTCACCTCCGCTAATGCATGTTGCAAATTTCATGTTATTTGCATGTTTCCTTCAGGGTGTTGCATTTACAGTGGCCAGCAGTGTATGTGTTTTTCGGGGGAAAGCCATGATATCGTGCCCTGGCGCCAGTTATGCTCGCTTCGCCACTGGGAACGAGTATCAGAGAAGCTACTTCCCGTGTAAATTGTTGTAGAGCAGCTATTGTTCGTGTTTACTAAGTGTGGGATACCAAACAAATAAAACCAGTAAACGTAAGGCGTGTGATCGTAACCGGGTGCTGGATGCTCGATCTCAAAGGAGAGTTTCCAGACTTATCCAGTCCAACAGAAGGGAACAGATATGTCAGACTTATCTCTCTTCACAGCCATGTTTACATGCCCACATTAAAAATGGGACTCTTTTTTGACAAAATCTATATATTTAAGTTGCTAAGCCGACTTTTGGGGCAGTCCGTGAGAGAAAACTACTGCATCAATTTACTTCATTTTGGTCTTAAACGAAAGATTGCAATCTGTAGATTTGCCAAATTTGGTTTTTGTAACTGCAATTTCTATTAATTAGCGATAATTTACAATTAAAAAATTGATTTCTGCGCATGCTCAGTGACATGTTTTAATGATAAACACGTTTATTCAAAGGGGTCTCTCTAGATCTCTCTCTGCCATTTTTATTTTATGATAATTACGTTTGTGAAATATAAGATTAATTCTGATGGAAATTGTTTATTTCCCGCTGATTAGCGATAATTTACAATTAAAAAAATTGCTTTCTGCGCAAGCTCAGTGACATTTTTAAATCTGGCTTTAGATACTCACTAAGCACGAGGCCGCTTAATCACCTTAATTTGTTTCTGCGCATTATTATGATTTTCAACATTTGTCAATGATGTATTGAGTATAATTTGACTATTAGTGCATTTATTTACTATCTAGCCGTCATGTTTTGACGACTACCAACTAGTACTATTTTAAATCTGTCCAAATGTTATGATTTTTACCCTCTTGCGTTTTCTAAAGGTAAAGTCTGTTTTGAAGTTGCAGTTACACACTCAGCATTGCTTATCCTATTATCCGAAGTGGTCCGAAAATAAAAAATTCCTGTGACAGAGAGTGTATTTGCGCCGAACACTCATTTTCAAAGTCAAAAAAATGGAGAGCTTACAAGTCAGCAGCATGCCGACTGAAAAAACATGCTGCCGAAAACTTCAAGAATTCAAAGTTATTTTATTTTCAAACTTTCAAGCATTTCAAGATATATAGTTTCATAATTTCAAGATACACAATAAAATCCAAGAATTCCGCTCACAGCGGCCATGATACACGTACACTACATTCAATAATTCCAAGTCAACTACTTGATTTAATTTCTCGCCACAAGGGGGAGTCAAAAGGGCGAGACAAAATCGCTGACGTCAACAAAATAAGACAAATGCGTCAGCCCATCTGGAAAGGAGCGAACAGAGAGTGTTCTATAAATCTTCAATACATACGTTATATTCGATATCAAAGGCAAGTTAAACTCTTACCCTGATACTTGATCTGTATGCATGAGATTTCGACAAGGGTTCTTCGACTAGTTTAAAATGCGACCTATAGAATCTTGTGATAAGGAATTAATGACTGACGATCAATGAATAATATTCTACGATTTTAACACAATGAAGTACCATTGTAACACACTGAGTCAAGTGACGAGACCGGAACACTTGACTCCACAACTCCAAAGGTAAATTTGAGAACTTGGAGGACATTGCAGTCACGACAGATTTTACGTACACCAGCCACCATTAGTGAACACGGTCAACTAAAAATAGTTCTTGTTCCGCTCTCGTCTTCCTCCTTTTTTTGCCACGGGACAAATGGAGATAGTCTACTTGGAGTTTTAGAGTACGTTTTCCAACACAAAGAACAAAGTGGAAAGTCCTACACCTTCTTTCAGTTATCATTACAATATTATCATTACAACAACAATCGCCTCAGCCTTCTATATAGAACATGTCAATCCAGCGATCTAAGCTATAATAGCTAGTAGCTTAGATCAATAAGGAAGGAAGTTAGAGAGAGTGTAGAACAAAAGGAATTAAATGTTAGACATTAAGTGGTGTGAACACCCCGAAAGAGAAATTCTGTCAACCAGAAGTGTTTTCTTCGTTCTCCAGTTTTATTCGAATACTTCAGTCGAGTAAATAAAAATTTATTTGCTATTGAATAAATCAATAAACCTGGGCTTTTCCCTGGTCATCTACAATTGGTTAGACTAAGAAATCATAGTTTAAATCTGTATTCCTCTACCGGGAGAAGCTTGGACGGTCCTGGAAAGACATTGAAGCATCATAACGCATCATACATTTGAAATACATTTAAAATGTATGATGTATTCCTTTAACCTGTATGTCTGTTTGCATGATAAATTTGTATTAATTTCTCATTCTTGGACAAGATTTCAAAATTTTGTCTACTTGTGCCACTGGATTAACATTATCAAGCTATATACAAAAAATACGTAACTTATGCGATAAAAGAGAAGCAGTTCATGCACATCTTTTGCACGTACTCATTAACCTTTAGCTTACGGGGCTCATTTTTCCGATTCCCTCCCGAACGGGAAATTTCATACCCCCTTTGTAAGAACGGCCATGAAGGGAGTGATATATATATATATATATATATATATATATATATATATATATATATATATATATATTCATTGTTGGGCCTGTATTCTTGGAATACATGCTATCCCACCCCGTAAGGAAAAGGTTAAGAGTAGTAAACTGGTTTTTCCCAAGTTATAAGCGTTTAGGTATGGCCTCTCTTATGATAGATACATGTTGCTTTCTGAAGTGTATCCTAAAAAACAAAGGCTCGATGAAGGATGGATATGTTGAAACTGTCCACAAGTAAGCTATTGGAACTGTTGTATTATCATGCAAGAAACGTTCGTAAATCCCAAACAGAGGTGCAGGCGGCGACAGATAAAGATCAAGCATGGTTTCTTTCATCGAATTTTGACAAAAGGAGAAAAAAAAATTCCGCTGCACGAAAGTCGAACAGTTTGCGCATTTAAGAAATAAAAAGGTACCTAAAACAATAATAACGTCAACTGAAGATCTTACGAAGTGCAGAATTATACTAATGACAAATCCATTCAAAATAAACACACTTATATCGATGGAGCATACAAATTCAGTGTATGTGTATTATGCCTTATTCGCATATTCTCAAGGCTGTGGTCGGCAGATTCTGCTTCGGAAAGCAATATGTAGAGAAGAAATTTATTCCTGAATGAATTTTGAACTTCGCACAATAGAAATATTCGCAATAAAAATTAGAATTTTTGAAAAAATATTGTAACGACGCCAACCAGACTAAGATTCAAATATCAATCCCGATGCCACTTTTACAACAACTGAATTATTCCTGTGATGTTAAGGCCTTTTTTCGAATTTCAATCCTTCTTTCAGAGGTCGACCCCCGTTTTCTGTATTTTTTTACGTTTATTTATCTTATATGTTTTCGACGAATCTGATATTTTCCAGCATAAATATTTGTCATGTGCTTCGTAATTACCCATTATCATTCTTTAAAAAATCGGGTGCCACACTGACGGCTCTCTACCATGCCTAGGGTTTGATCCTTGAGCCTTGGTCTTTTTGCTTCGAGATCCGCATTCTACTAACTATGCGATCGATGTGAGAAACGCTAATCTATTGTTTTGATCCATTACTAATAACATGTAACCAAAATAGGAACTCTTACAAAATAGTTGACTGTAACCTAAATTACAGTTTGAAAAATGAAAAAATAAATACATAAAATGAAATTTATATATTTAACCCTCTTGCATAGCATGATCCTTTTGTTACAGAGAAAGTTTTCATTCTGACCTTTATAAATGTTCTTATATTTAAAAAATCGTTTATTTGTTTACGTGTTTTTGAAGGTGATTGTAATGGATTTTAATTTTTCTCAGCATTTTTGGATTTTTTATGATTAAAATATGCAGTCTTAAATAAATTTATATATTTAACCCTCTACAGGAACCATCCCATCACGCTTGGCGAGCTTCAATCGGCTATCTATGTGGCAGCTGAATGTTGAGAAACTACAGGGTATGATGGCAAATTTTATTGCGCCACCTCCATAGAGCGAATGGTGGACATTTTGAAAAGATTGTGATGTAGTGATTGCAATGACTACAAGTTTATATAAGCATGCTGATACGAGTTGTACAGCGCCATCTGTTAGCAGCTTTTGTAACTATTTCGGAAATTAGTTTATAAAATTCTTACAGCTTTCACGATAAAAATACCGTTTGTTACATTCTTCTACAGATCTTTGTTCTCGAGATTTTTCAATTTGAAATCAGGTACTTCTTCGCTGGACACCCTGTATATATATATATATATATATATATATATATATATATACAGTGGTACCTCCCTTAACGGACACTCCCGAATAGCGGACACCTCTAATTAACGGTCAAATAAGAAAGCGTGTATGACCGCTGAGATAATGAGCGATTGGCTGATGGAGTTAGACAAAAAAATGAAAAAAACAAAAGAGAAAAATCATTCTGTTCATGTACAATGCTACTTCTCATCCTGAGGATTTAAAGCTCAAAAGTGTTAATTTAAATTTCTTGCCTCCTAACACCACTTCGATGCTACAGCCCCTTGATCAGGGAATTATCCGCAGCTTTAAAGTACGATACAGAAAGCTGCTTGTGAGACATGTGCTTTCACAGATTATCTCCTGCAAATCCAGCGAAGAGTTGGCAAAATCGGTATCTGTTTTGTATGCAATTTCCTGGACTACGCCAGTCCTTAAAAAAGGTGCAACCTGGGTGCGTTCTAAAATGCTTTAAGAAGGCGGAATTTTTGAGTACAAGCGAAGTGACAACTGACAGTACTATTGAAAAAAAAACGAAAAGAACTTGCTGATCTAGTAGCCAATTTGGATTCAAATGTCAGCGTAGAAGAGTATGTCAAGATCGACGACGATTCATCCATTGAGGAAGAAATCTGCATTTTTCCAATTTCATTCATCAGGACACCACTGAAGCACTGGTCCTTTCTGAGGATTTTGATGAGGAATCGCCAAAGGAAGACTGCAAAATCAAAGATTATTCGGAAATACTGAAATACGGCGAACAATTAAAACAGTTCTTTCTGAACAATGAAGATTCGGAGGGACGAGCATAGCTAAATCTCATGAAGATTCACCTTGAAAAACAGGTTTGCAGTGTAAAAAAAGAGAAATCAAACTTTGTTGACAAATTTTTTCAATAGTAATTGAATAATTTAGCTCCATTGTATTTTGGGATTATTTAATGCAAGAAAAAAGGATTAGCCACAATTAAAAGATAAAGTAGTAAATAGTTATTCTTTTCTTACTTAATTAATTTTTCCTGTTGAATAATCTTTCAAATAAAGCTGCCTCAGTGAAACATAGCAGAGTCTTGATAAGGAAAAAAAAATATGACTCGAAGAATCAAAAATAAAAGAAGTTTAATTACATTTTATAGTAACTAACATAGCGTTGGGTAACTTACCCAAACAGCTAAAAAAAGTCAAGGCAATAACAAATGCTCCAAGCTTAAAGCTCCCAGTTACAAGTATGTACTCCCCTTTTATACCCGAGTACTTACATACAATTTTACATATCGATTGAAGGAGCTAGTATCGATACAAAAAGAAATAAAAACAGAAAAAACGGAGTTGTGACCTCACTCCTTCAGAGTGGCGTCATACATACAGCATGAAGCAACATTACTGTGAAAATGGGAAGTGCAAAGAACCAGGTTACTAACATTGGCCCCCCTCTTTACACTTTCAAAAAGAGTATATATATATACATTACATAATACAAATATACATTACATAATATAGGAAAATATCAGTTCACAAGCATTGAAAAAAAATTAGAACAACTTCAAATGTCTCACTTTAAGTTAAAGTCCATCATTTCATTTACAGAGTTCATTATCTTTAATCATACTATCACAAAACACTGCATCTCTAAATCTTTTTAGTTCTATCTTTTGTTGTGGCTTCGTAAAAACATCTGATAAGTTTGATTTACTTTGTATGTACTTTAATTCAAAAAGTTTTTGGTAAACTAGGTCTCTTACAAAAAATAATTTAATGTCTATGTGCTTTGTTCGATAGTTTTCAAGCGGGGATTTAACAAAGTTAATAGTAGCTTGATTATCAACAAACAACTTTGGGATGTTTTTATTCTGGGGTATAATTTTAAATTTCTCACACTCCTTGCAAATACGTTCATACCAAGTGAGTTCTTTCGATGCTTCCGTTAAGGAAACAAATTCAGATTCCATGGTACTCAAGCATACCGATTTCTGTTTAAAAGAACGCCAAACTACTGGAGCCTGATCAACAAAAATTATATGACCTCCCATCGAAACTCTACTATCACGATTATTTGCAAAATCAGCGTCAGAATAAGCATTAAGATCTAGGTTACTAATATTAGAAATGTCGAGTTTTAAATTTTTAGTATATTTTATATATCCTAGTAACTTAAGAAGTCCCATCCAATGTACCATTCCTGGATTTTGTTGAAACTGGGAAAAAATGTTGATTGCGTATGAAATATCAGGTCTCGTTCTGTTAGCTAAGAACGCCAGACAGCCTACAAGACTCCTGTACGGAATTTTAGACATTTCCTCAATTTCAACTTTATCCTGTGGACACTGTGTTTTAGAGTAAATAACCCCCTTCGCTATAGGTAATGATGATATTGGGTAGCAATACCTATCATATGTTCTGCAAATTTTATTTATATATTCAAGTTGGTGAATAAAAAGTTTCTTGTCAGTTTCTAAAAATTCAACCCCTAAAAGTTTTTTAGTTTTCCCCAAAATTGTTAAGTCAAATTTATTTTTCAACAATTTAATAGCTGTGTCGACATGTTTTTGTTCTCTCCCAAACACGACTATGTCATCCACATATAATAAAAATATAACATTTGAATCTAAAATATATGCGCAATTACACCATTCAAATTTTCTAAAACCCAACTCTTTTAATACCGCGTGAATTTTAAAAAACCATTCTCGCCCGCTCTGCTTAAGTCCATATATTGACTTTTTTAAACGACAAACTAAATTGGATTTCTCAAAACCAGGTGGCTGACGCATATAAATTACTTCGCTTAATGGGGCATATAGGTATGCGCATTTAATATCACACTGCAAATGTGTCCAGTGGTTCAGGCAAACGAGTACAGCGAAAAAGAACCTTATCAAGCTAAAGTTGATAACTGGGGAAAAAACTTCATCAAAACTTTCACCTTTGCGTTGGTGAAAACCCTGGGCAACTAAGCGTGCTTTGAATCTTTTAATCTTACCCGATTCATCCTGCTTTGTAGTATAAACCCATCTACAACCCAACACTTTAGCATTTTCAGGTCGTTCTACTAACTCCCAAACACCTCTTTCCTTCATAGTGTTTAATTCATCCTCCATTGCATTAAACCACTGTTCACTTTGTTTGGAATTCATAGCCTGTTTAAAACATTTTGGAATGTAAATTTCCTTTTTTAGTCATTCTGACATTAAGCTACTATGACCCGCTTTGGTTCTAGCAATAATCCCTGAATATTTATTTTTGGAAGAAAAATCAAAAATTTCTGGTTGAAATTTAAGATCATTTTTTATACAATATTGTTTAACATCTTTCAATGACCTCAACCTACTCGACGAATCATCTTTTCCTTCCTCATAATAATAAATATCAGTTTTTTTACTACTTGTCCTTGGAACAGCTTTACGCGTCCAGTTTACAATTTTGTTACCGGGTACTTCAGAATCAGTATCACATACAGAACTCTCACTATCTGTTTGGGGCTTTGAAACATTCAACTCTTCTGAATCTTCAAGGGGAAATTTAAAACCCACGAACTCTGGGTCCAGTTCGCGTTCCACAGTCGCCTCACTCAAACCGCCCTTTTGATTTTCATCAAACGTGACATTTATGGTTTCGATAATCTTATGCTCGTTCGGCATCCAAATTCTGTATCCTTTCGTCTGCAAAGCATACCCTACAAGAATTCCTGGTTTAGACCTTAAATCTAGTTTTAATCTTAATTTTTTAGGTATACCGACAAAAGCTTTCGTGCCGAACGGCCGTAAGTGTTTAACCGAGGGCTGTCGTCCACCATAGAGCTCAAATGGTGTTTTTGTCATTCCAGCATGGCATACACGATTCCATGTGTAAGTGTAATGTAAAAGAGCCTCTGGCCAAAAACATTGACTCATGCCGCTATCCCTAAGTAAAACATTTATCCCGTTTACAGCAGTATAATGAAACCTTTCACATACTCCATTCTGCTCTGGGGTGTAAGGGTTAGATTTTTCATGTTGGATCCCCAAGTCTTCACAATACTCCCTGAATTGATCATTTATAAATTCTGTACCATTGTCAGTACGAATACATTTAAGTTTCCGATCCAGGAACCTTTCAGCTCTTGTTTTAAAATTTTTAAAGGTTTGAAATACTTCTGTTTTAGATTTAAGGGGGAAAACCCAAACTTTTCTAGAATAGTCGTCGACCACCGATAAAAAGTATAAATGCCCGTGGATCGATGGTCTCGGGAAAGGACCACACAGATCCATATAGATCAAGTCAAGGGGGTTTTGAGATCGTATACTATCCAGGGATTTAAAACTAACTCTTTTGGATTTAGCTTCGCGACATGGATCACACGAATCAAGATCCCCCGTTAACTTTGGTAACCCTTTTACACTGTTATTTTTAGATGTTAATTTTATATATTCTGCATTTATGTGAGCAAAGCGTTTATGCCATAAATTTAAACTTTCCGAAGCAAAAGCCGTGGAACTTCTATTTTTAGAACATTTAGAGATGGTGTGTTTTGCCTTTACAATTTTTGAGTGAAATTTCTGAGCATCATGACATTTTTCATATTCTGGGTAAATACAATAAAGTCCATTTACTAATTTTGCAGTAAAAAGTAGTTTGTTGCGCGATATCACATCTATTTTTCCATGACCTCCTACGTATTTGACTCCCCATTCGTCAACACGAGGGCCAGATATGAGGTTTTTCCTCAGTTCTGGTGCATAAAGTACATCAATTAAGGTATATTTTTCACCATTTAGAAAAATAACTACAGATCCCTTACCTGTAACAGGGGTAGAGACACCGTTAACTGCTCCTACTAGTGTCTGATCTGTAACTGGTGTAAAATCGGACATTAGGCGTCTGTCCTTGCAAAAATGAGACGAGGAGGCTGTATCGAACACCCAACAACGCTCCTCAATTCCAGTCACTAACGCTTCCAGCAGGAAACTGTTGTTTGGTCGACTCGGACTGGTATACTGACATCGTTCACGTTCGGAACTTGAACATTTAGATTGCTTATAAGTCCTTGATTTTCCGGATACACGACAATCTTTGCGAAGATGACCAGGCTGGTGACACTTGTGACATTTTCTTCTCTGTAATGTATGAGAATCTGCCTGCTTAGGATTGTCAATCATCTCTTGTCTCGGGAACACCTCCTGCCGGTTTCTTGTTAGATAAGAAATATTTGCTTGGTCTGCAACTCTCTGTTTCAACCTTGCTTCTTCGGCAAGTAATTCTTCTCGTACAGAAATAAAAGTAAATTGATCCTTCTCCCACCGATATACCGTTTGAACAATATTATCGAACTCCTTTGGAAGATATCGCATAAGCTGAAATATTTTATCTATTTCGGATACAGCATGACCAGCCTCACTCAGCTTATCAAAAATACTGGCTAGTTTACTTGAATACAGCCCTATGTCCTCATCTGGCTCCATACGACAGGAATAGAATTCATTCTTAAGTGACATGACACGAGCACGACTGTCTGGTTCAAAGTACTTTTTCAGCTTATCCCAGGCATCAGGTCCGTCAATAGCTTTTTCCAGCAGGGCACGATATCGAGGCGATACGCTCATGTAAATCGTCGAAAGCGCTCTGTTTTTTCGATTTCTAAAGTCCCTTGCTGCAGTCTCGTCCACCGTTTCACCTTCTTGTGCTTCAGGTGCTTTTTCAGTTCGTTGAACAATCTCCCAGCACCCCCGTTCCATCAGCAACATCCTCATATCTGTACACCATGTTGAGTAATTACTTTCGCTTAAAAGCGCGATCCTAAAATTTACTTCACTGGTACTTGACGCCATTCTTTAAAGCAAAACCACTTCCAGGAAGAATTTAATGAAATTGTATCACACAATGGTTTTAAAATATGAGCACAAGGCGAGCACTAGACGAATTAGAGTGAAAACGAAATTTCCGGAACCAGTTCAGTCCAACGTCATTTGAAGCAAAAGTTAATTGTGCAATTATACTTGGGGTGTCAAGGCCCCCCCTCTGAGCATTCTCTATCAGCTTATAAAAATAAACTTCCTCGAGTCATTTTTCCGAAAGCAGATTAGCTATGCTAAGGCGTCTGGGCCCATAACCATGTTGAATAATCTTTCAAATAAAGCTGCCTCAGTGAAACATAGCAGAGTCTTGATAAGGAAAAAAAATATGACTCGAAGAATCAAAAATAAAAGAAGTTTAATTACATTTTATAGTAACTAACATAGCGTTGGGTAACTTACCCAAACAGCTAAAAAAAGTCAAGGCAATAACAAATGCTCCAAGCTTAAAGCTCCCAGTTACAAGTATGTACTCCCCTTTTATACCCGAGTACTTACATACAATTTTACATATCGATTGAAGGAGCTAGTATCGATACAAAAAGAAATAAAAACAGAAAAAACGGAGTTGTGACCTCACTCCTTCAGAGTGGCGTCATACATACAGCATGAAGCAACATTACTGTGAAAATGGGAAGTGCAAAGAACCAGGTTACTAACATTCTCATAAACACTCTCATTCCTTTTTAATTAAAACTGCAGCCGTAATTTTCAATCAAATGTCAAACAGAAGTGCAAAAACTTTATTTATAAAAAGTTTGTCCTCCCCGATAGCGGACACCTCCTAATAACGGACAAAATTTTTGGTCCCGTAACTGTCCACTTTTCGGAGGTACCACTGTATATAATGTCGTCGATTGGCAGATTTGCCTCAAATATTCATATATTTATACTTTATCGGCCTACTGAGCTCGTGTGTGAAATAAAAATAGAAATACACTCTATCACAAAAAATATATGCACCCAGAAGGAAACGAGCTACTATCACGAAATTTAACATGTATGTAGTGTATGAGGAGATAAGCGAATGATTACAAATTCAGAAGAACAGACCATTTTATTAAGAAGATATGGCATGAAAAAGGTTACAAATTAGGGAGTAGTAAATCCACCTCTGACAGCTATAAAAGCCGAAACACGGCGTGGCATCGAATCAATGAGATCACCTATGTCTTCCTGCGGAAGATCATGCCATAATATTTGCAACTGGTCAATTAATTCACCAGTATTCCGGGACGTCTGCAGTTGCCTTCCAAGCACGTCCCAGACGTGCTCTATTGGCGAGAGGTCTGGTGACCTGGCAGGCCATGGGATTACGTCATATCCTTGAAGACATTGTTGGGAGAGTCACGCAGTATGTGGACGAGCGTTGTCTTGCTGATAAATGGTACATGGGCGACTTTGTGGCCTAGGCAGTACAACTGGCGTTAAAATCTCGTCCACGTAACTGTGTGCCACCAAAGTGCGTTGAAGGACGACTAAAGGTGATCGTGTGTCCCAACAAATCGCTCCCCACACTGTCACACCTTGTGTAATCGCCGTATGCCTCTCGACAACAAATGCCGCATCGGACCGGTGGTCTGGCCGCCTCCACACGCGTATGCGCTGGTCATCAGCATTGAGACTGAATAGGGATTCATTGCTGAAGATCACACGGCTCCAGTCGCTCACACTCCAGCTTTCTCGGGGTCGGCAAAAATTCAATCGACAATTCCTATGATGTGGGGTCAGTGGTAAGCGTCTTAATGGACGTCGGTTCCTTATACCTGCGTCGGCCAGTCGTCTCCGAATGGTTTCCCTTGATACCACCGGATGTCAGGAAGGTGGTAAATGGCGTCGAACGATTCTAGCGACGTTGTTGGTGCGGACATGGCCGCTCTTATGATTGCGCGATCCTCGCGAGTATTTATGTTCCTGGGACGCCCTGATTCTCCGCGACGGTAGACTATCCTTTCCATGATCCATTTTTGCCAACACCGAGCAACTACCATATCGCTCCAACCGAGGTGGCGCCGGTTACGCCGATACGCCTGTTCGACCAACCTGCTTCTCTGAGGCCTACTATACGCCCCCTCTCAAAGTTCGACAATTGTTCGTACAGTTGCGTTACGTCTCAGGGTCATCTCTAGTCACAATACCGTCCATCCAAGTCGACAGATTTGTTTGAATAATCCTATGGCAAGAGCAATCACGCTTTAAAACTCTCCCAGCTGCGCATCTCATATGCGCATAGCACGCTTACCCTCGTCTCATTGGCGTCGAAATTTTAATCATTTGCATATCTCTTACCAGACTACATTTCTGCCAAGTTTCGTGATAGTAGCTCTATTTCTTCTGGGTGCATATATTTTTTTATGACAGAGTGTGTGTATATACTATATATATAGAGAGATATTTATATTTATATTTATATTTATATTTATATATATATATATATATATATATATATATATATATATATATATATATATATATATATATATATTCATATACACCCCACTTTGTCTCATACCATTTTTGCAGAAGATTTATTTTATGTTAAGCGAAAGAATTCTCAAAAGGATTTTCTCTTGGTTGTGTATCAATTAAATTTGTAAAAGATTAGCTTTTGATTGGGACCGCTGGTTAGGTGGCAGTTTTATTCATTAATTAATTGTAATATATTGTAAATTTGTTTGAATAAACGCTTAGTTAAATTTTCCAAATTCGAATTGTCGAATTTAAATTCAAATACACTTTTACTCATTTTTTCAAAAAAAAAAATAAATAAATAAATAAATACTAATAATAATAATATTATTAGTAATAATAATAAATAAAAAATAAATGGAGAAAGCATGTGTCACGATATGTTTTGTAACTGGTAGGGAGTATACGTTAGTGACTTGGGCTCGTATATTCCGACGACAAAGTGGTGTTAATACGGGACTCTCATCCTCTATCATCTATAACAGTAGTGGCCAAACTTTTGACCTCTATGTGGGACCTGTAATTTAAGTTATACGCGGCGGTCTACCATCATCGTATATGTTGAGTGATCATAAGAAAATTAGAAATTTGAAGTCAAAAATTATTTTAAATTTAAAATAATCATAGATATTACTAATTATATTTAATATCAAGTTATTTTAATTAGAGAAAAAATGTTTTCTTCTTACAAACTAATTGGTTTATAAATAAAACAACACGTTCTTTTATTTTCTTATTATCAATGCGAACAATGTTACTGTAAATAAATTTTCACAATTATTTTTATTTCATATTAGCGGACGCGCTGGAAACATGACATTGCATATTTTCGACAAGTTTTTCATACTGTGGCTCATATGTACTTATAGCTATTCGCAAACATGCTACCAAATGGTCATCTATTGAACGGGAGCAATGTTTTGATTTGATTGAATTCATGGTAGAAAATGTTGTTTCGCAGAGGTAAGTAGAACCGAAAAAGGTTGTTAAATATGCCGCACATCTCCATAAACATGAATATTTTTCTTCAGAAAAGTAAATTCCAATTATTATTTTGAGACGAAGCTATTAATTTCAAAAATACATAGCATTTTAGGTTAAGGATTTCATTCTCAACTAGCATTTGATCCACATCAAAAAATTATTTTAATTTTATTGATATTTCTTCTATTTTCTATTTCACCTTTGAATGGGATTGACATGAATAATATTATATTCTCTATTTTAGAAATATCTTTAAATCTTCTATCAAACATATTTCGTAACAGAGACATCTTATCAGCATATTGATCGTATTCATTTGAGTTTATATGTAGATTTAGCTGCCATATTTTCAAATTGTTTTAAATCTCCTCTCCTCAGTTGTGCTTCTACGAATATAAGTTTCCCCTTTAATGAATTAACATCGCTAACCATTTCAGTTAATGTTTTTTCTTTCCTTGAAGTTGCAAATTCAATTTATTTAGCTTTCCTGTAACGTAGAGAGAAAAGCAAGATCACGCACCCACTTATCATCTTCCAATTGAGGATATGATGTATTAACAGTTGCTATAAATTATAAATTCTTTTATGTCAGGCAAAAGATCCAAGAATCTTTTTAAAAATTTAGCACGGCTTAGCTACCTTACATCAGTGTGTAATAGTAGTTTCCTGAAATCAGATTCACATTCCTCTAGCAATACTCTGAATCTGCGTCTTTGCAAACTTCTTCCACGAATAGAATTAACTATTTTAAATGCGAAATTCATCACATCATCTGAATTCAATATTTTTTAGCACAATGCCTGCTGATGGATAGTGCAATGGTAGTTTGTAAAACTTGGAGTATCATCATCACTTTTACAAAGAGTAATAAATCCATTATAATTCCCAACCAATTACATATCAGACAGGCGGGCGCTTTGGCCACCCCTGATCTATAACCATGTACTCTCTGCCTCCTACCACTTCAGCTTCCAATAACTCAGTCTAATAAATAATTCGCCTGTCAGAGTCACTTTTTTGACATCCTGATTTTGGTAAATGAAATTAAACTGTGTATATATTTCTACTTGATATACGCTGGCTGTGCATTTAATATCATTCCTGCTTAAGTTTTATCTTACCATCGTTATTTAGTAAGTTATTTTTGGAGTCTATGAACGCTCAGTTTTATCTGACTGAATATAACAGAATATTTTTAAATAATGAAAAGAGCTTCTTCGCTTTCCACCATTTCAGTTTGTGAAAGGTTTCATAACAAATTTTTGCTTTTGTTTAGTGGGAAAAACCTCCATATGTATTTGTGTATAGAGCATTTATGTATATTAGGAAGAAAAGTCTTAAAAATCAATTCAAATAGATATTAATATCGACGATGGAGTCATTGATTTTAAATTAATAAATAAAATAAAAAAATCAGGTAGTCTCTTCTAACGAAACTACCGCGGGTTATTAACGTAGGATTACTTATCGTTGCTTACCTCTTTTGTATGCATATATGTATCTATATATATATATGCATATCTATTTATATATATATATATTATATATATATACATATGTACATATCTCTCTCTCTCTCTCTCTCTATATATATATATATATATATATATATATATATATATATATATATATATATATATATATATATATATATATATATATATATATATATACGTATGTATATATTATATACATACATGTACGTCAAAATTTTGGCGCATCTTGGTACTTTTCTGTTTAACTTGTACAAGCCATAGACTGGGTTTGGCGCTCTGCCAAAATTATAACTCGCGAGGATGGACTGACGGACAGTTTTAGCGTCTGAAATTTTCCTTTTCGCAAGACCGTTAGGGAGGAACATAATCCTACGTTAAAAAATGTAAATCCTCCGATCACTGGTTTCTTTTTATCCATCTGTGCTTTCTTCGGATTTAGCAAGAGATATTTTTTTCTTCGGATAGAATTCTAATTAATATTTTCGGACATTTACACGAAAGCATCTCAAAATTTGAGTTTTCGTCATTGAAAATAAATTAAACTTGATAAATCATACTTTCTTAAGTTCTATTTTTATATTTTAAAGTTTTGAAAAGAAATCTCTAACATTTACATTCCTTTACCAAAAAAAGGCATTCCATGCATCATGATATAGAAGCAATATTGTTAATCTAAAGAATATTACCTCTCTAAAGTACAAACAAGCCCTCAACCTTTGCGGAATATTTTTCTACTACACAAAGATTCCCTTACCTTTTTTACACGACATCAATAAATTTCTTATAACGCTCCACTGAATAACGCTCCACTGATCTTTATTTTCGCCTTAGAAATATTACTGCTCATATCGGATTCCAGGAGCATTCATTAAAGTAAGACACTTTATCTGCAACATCTTTTTCCAATGCGGTAGGCAATTGTTCGGAGATATTTCCCTCTTATATCAGTAACATCTGAAATTATTAAAGTCTGCAAAACATTACGAGAAACTGAATCCCTGATTATCTTTGTTTGATTCTGTCAGTTACACGTGATATCCTTATTTTGATTAGCTTGTTTTCGATACCAATGAATTTATTCCTGAATATTTTAGCGTTACATATGATATTCCTATTTCACCATTCCTTTCCTTGTTTTCGATTTGGACGAATTCATTTGTACTGCGATGAATTGTTATTATTTATGGGAAATATGAATACTTACAAAAAGAACAATTAATTTTATTAGAAAGTCAACCTAGAACTTCCATTTATATTAATAAAGAAGAACATTAATTAGAAGAAAAATAATTATTTTGTATTACTCAATCATTCTTCTCCTTGGGATATTTAATCTCCTTGATTGATTCTGTAATTCTCTCCTATCTCTCAAATCCTTTAAGGCTGCTGTGTACTAATCCCATTGGATTCACTCACCTCAATGTTAACCTATGGAGAAAATTTGTCTGGTATTAACAGCCAATTAAATGCTGATAATCAAATAAAAATGTTATTTTCAAATAGCCTGAACTTTTCTGCACCTTGCAACAGGATTCATTTCATAAATTTCGTCCACCAATGGAATTGAGCGTTTTAAACCCAATATACCATATTCCCCTCCCCCAAATAATTTAAATTTTAAAATATTATTTGCATTTTGAAAAAGCGAAAAAAGTTCCAAGGTGTAAAATTTCTTTCTCTATTATGGAATACAATTTTTTTAATCTTTAAATCCAAGTCAGCAATCCTTGGACAAATTTTCTCCATAGGTTAACATTGAGGTGAGCGGGATCCAACAGGGTTAGTACACAGAAGCCTTAAGATTTACTTGTAGAAGATTTAATTTTTCCGAGTCCTCTATCTTTTATCATTCCCCAATCTGTCAAATTTTCTGGATTATTAAGATCGTCTAACGTGAAAAATAAGTTACAACGAGCAAAATTTATTTTTAAAAATTGACCTATTTTCTAAAAGTTTCCAGATATTTTTTAAAAAAAATTTAAGTATAACTAAGTTGGTTATTCAAGATGTCATCACAGACCGTGATATCAACAATCACTTGTTATTATTTTTACTTATACGTGCATTAAATAAGGTGTTCTTTCTCATGCTGTGCTATAAAAGCTTTTCGTGAGGATACTATATTCAAAACCTATAAAATAAAGCCTTAATGAACAGCTAAACTAATTTATTAAATTCCCAAGTTTACATCCAAAGAAATATTACGACTAATAAATTACACTTACTCTCAAAACTTGCCGTAACGACACGTAGCTAAGAGGAGACCACGCAGCAGTGTTTGGAAGCATTTGCTAAAGATTTTCAATTCTCTTGGCAGTATATTTCATATTAATTACATCTAAAATAAGCACTGGAATTTAACGGTAAAATTCTTCTCATTTTATATCGGTTTTATTTTTAATTTTACGCACATAGCATTCTTTGTAATTACCCTTTTACCTAGTCCCATACGCACTGATTCCGTTTAAATACGTATAAAGAAACGTAAGTTAAGATCTTGTTTAGTAATATTAGTTACCCATTAATAACATTGTAAATAACTTTTTTCAGAGCACTTATATATTTCTGTTCAGTAATTTTCTAAATTCCTGGGTTATTTCAAATGAAACTACACCACAATAATCCCACCACTTTCGAAAACATAAATTCTTAATTGTAATTCAACCCATCTCACTTAATCACTTTGTTCAAAATCCAGACTACGTAGAATGGCGTCGTCGAATGAATTCGTCTCAACTAACATCAGAGTCTATTTCCCTCCCTGATACCTTCAAGATTTTCGTTCGGGATTAAATCACACTTGCGGACAAGTACCCTTTTAAGCGAAGGAAAAAAGTCTTCTTTTTTTGAGAATTTTGGGTCACGGATCCCACTACGTTCCTAGGGTATCCAAATACATTCAAAGCACATTTTTTTCAAAAACTGTACTTGTGAAAATTTCTGTCTTATATTTCACCAAATATAACACCAAAATACGACAATGATGAAAAAAATTGGCAATAACTATGAAACTTTTTTAAAAAATTGAGGAGTTTATGGTCGAAATTTAGCATTTTTTTACAAAAACGCCTCTAGCTCAAAAAAAAAATTTTTTAAATGTCAGGTAATCTTTTCTAACGAAACTACCGCGGGTTATTAACGTAGGATTACTTATCACTGCTTACCTTTTTAGTATGTATATATGTATGTATGTATGTATTATGTATATATGTATCTTTACATATGTACGTATATATATATATATATATATATATATATATATATATATATATATATATATATATATATATATATATAATATATATATATATATATATATATTTATATATATATATATTATATATATATATATGTATATATAAATAAATTTGACGCATTTTGGTACTTTTCTGTTTAACTGTTTACTGCTTGCCCAAGCGATACAGACTGGGTTTGGCGCGCTGCCAAAAATCATAATTCATGACGCAGGACATCTGAAATTTTGCTCTACTGGGGACCGTTATGGTAGAACGTAATCCTACGTTAAAACAAAAATCATGCATATAACATTAATTTCATTTTGTCATATGTACGTAAGTACCTCCTGAGCGTAATGACCTTAAAGCTAAACCATATCTTGAAATCTAAAAAAAAAAAAGAATTCAGGTAGTCTCTTCTAATGAAACTACAGCGGGTTATTAACGTAGGATTACTTATCGTTGCTTACCTCTTTTGTATATATATATATTTATTTAAATATATATATATATATATATATATATATATATATATATATATATATACATAATAAATAAATAATTATATATATATATATATTTTATATATGTATGTAAGTATATGTTATGTATATATGTATCTATATATATGTACGTATGTATATATATACATATATGTATGTCAAAATTTTGACGCATTTTGGTACTTTTCTGTTTAATTGTTTACTGCTTCTCCAAGCGATACAGACTGGGTATGGAGCGCTGCCAAAATTATAACTCGCGAGGACAGACGGTCGGACGGTTCTAGTGTCTGAAATTTTGTTTTCCGAAGGACCGCTATGGAGGAACGTAATCGTGCGTTAAAAAATACAGGGCATTATATGCAATTATGTACAAAATTTTAGTAATTTCTCAGGAGTATTTTTATAAATGCAGTTATAAATCAACAAATACCTATAACTAAATCTGTTGTCCATTACATTGTTAATATTATGAAAAAATACGGGAAAAAATTCATAGACATATCATGGTTAGATTTTGAGTTATGACAATAGTCTTTAACATTTTTCATGAAAAGTAAGTTCTTCAGAGAACACAAAGTTTTCGACTTACGTCTATTGAAATTGATAACTGCTGCTAATCTTTAAATCGCTCTCATTTCATTTCTAATGATCGTACAGAAAAAATAAAAGCAGATTTAGAAACTAAATTTTAATTCTATATTATATTCTTTATTTTATTTATATATACTAGCTGAAAACCCGCGCTTCACTACGGAGTACATTCAAATTAAATACAACGGTCAACGTATGCAATTTATGCCAAAAATTAAATATATATATTTATAATAAATGCGATGATCAATGTATACAATTGATGTAAAATATATATCTATCTATATATATATATATACATATATATTTATAAAAAAATCGTAACGGATATGCATTTTTTTGGATAATATCCAATCGTCTGCTGCATTAGAAAGAGAAAAAAATATTTTTTTTTGTCTATTTAGTTGTTACACACGTGACGATAAATTTATTGAAAATACCAGAAAAAGAAATCACGTGATCAGCATTTAATAAATTAAATTCTAAAAATTAATCTTTAAAAATTCACCAAAAATCAGAAAATGGAGGTAAAAATTCGAAAAAAATTTCATTTTAAAGGAATTTTTATGATCTTTCTCGTGATATAAATTTTATAACCCTCAATGTATTATTTTAAATGCAAACGTAAAAAAAGTTTAAAAACAGCTTAAAAATTTAATTTTAAAAAATCTAAGAAGAATTTTTGAAAAATCTTTCTTAGTGTACTCCTACACTATTAGAAGAATCATTCACTACACTATTAGAAGAAAATTTCAGCCCTTTAGGTCCAGCGGTTTGGTCTGTGCGTTGTATGTCAGTCAGTCAGTCAGTGAATGAATGAGTCTGTTACGGAACTGTTTTATACATATAGATTTTATATATCTTAATATTTATTTATTTACTATACATATTTATTTTATTATATTCTTAATTTTATTCTTTATATACTTTCTAAATTTATATTCTTAAAAAAAAGAAATTAGAAACAATTTCATAATTTTCTTCAAAATCTACGTTTTTAAGGTAGTCTGATACCTTAAAACCAACTTTCCCGGAATGATTTTTTTTCCTTTACTATGACGTGTTGGGAGCAAACACGCTAAATTTCTGATTAACTTTCTCACTCATAAACCTCTTGTTTTATCCAGAATAATATTTTACTCAGGGTTCAATTTAGAAAATTTTTCACTATAGGCACAACTCAGAATGTGGGCCCCCGAACACTGATATGGGCGTAAAATTTCCAAAATTGAAGCACAAAAAAATAATTATGAATCATTGGGAACCATTTTACCAAGAATTGGCTATTTGAAGCGTAGAAGCCTAGAACATTATCAAACAACAAATGCAATACAACATATTAACTTCATCATTGAAACACCAATACAATACAACCAGAAAAACTTATTAATCCCTTATATACACTATAACATACATATGATGAACTATACATATAACTATACATATGATAAACCAATCAATCAAATTTGAAATGATATATAAAAAATTGCTATTAAAAAAGGTAAAATTTTAAAAAATTGAATTGGGAATTTTTTTTTCCTTAAAATAAAAATTTTGGGGGGCTCCCAACATTCGGGGGCCCCAAGGCCCGGGCCTAATGGAAAATCAAGGCCTGATTTTACTGGTAATAGTTTGTTGTATTTCTCCCATTTACCGGAAAAATTCAAAAATTGACCACCATCTCGAACCAAAAATTAGACTCCTGATGTTCGATTAATATCGATGATGGAGTCATCAATTTTAAATTAACAAATAAAAATTTTTTAAAAATTAAATCCTCAGATGACTGTTTTCTATTAATCCATCTATTCTTTCGTCGGTTTCACCAAGAGATATTTTGTTATTCGGATCGAAACCTATAGTTAATATTTATAGTTAATATTTTGGGACACTTACACGGAAGCATCTCAAAATTTGAGTTTTCATCGTTGAAATAAATTATACTTGCTAAACTTCTATTTAAGCTGAGATGATAATAGTGATTTTTACTAGGCCGAGACGAAAAACATTTTGTTTTTTCATTATTCTTGACTTCTAATAGAACACAAAAGTTCCGTTTTATAATTGCTTCTAAGCTTTCAAAATGTCGACTTGATCAATTTTTTTAGATGCCGCAAACCACCCATGATATGATTTTACTGTTTTTGATTTAAGTTTTTAATGATAATTTCAGGGAATTTACTTTTCATCTTTTAAACCCCAACCTTACTTTTTCTAGTAAAAATAAAAAATTAAGAAATAAATTTAGGTAGGATGGGGTGTGTAATGAACCATTATAAAGTATCCTCACTCAATTTTTTTAAAAATTTTCGCACAAAATGTAAACATCGTTAACTTTTGAATACTAAGATAATTCTATATTTACATGAATCAGATGTTTTTCTCCATAAAATCATAAAAGAAATGCAAATAATGGATGTCTTCGAATGTAAGGCTAGAAAAGAAAATAATTTTAAAAAGAAAAATTTTAGCTGAAATTTTAGAAGAAATTGCGAGAGTAATAGAAGGAAAATCTAAATAATTACCGGAAATCAAATCTTTACATTAATATGTATCTACTAGCTGAATACCCGTGCTTTTCTACGGAGTACTTTCAAATTAAATACAACGGTCAATGTATACAATTAATGCCAAAAAACAAAAAAATATATTTATAATAAACACAACGGTCAATGTATGCAATTAATGCCAAAAAAACAAAAAAATAGATTTATAAAAAAAAGTCGTAACGGATATTTTTAAAGACAAAATAATGTATAAGAAAATATTCAAATTAAATACAACGGTCAAAGTATACAATTAATTTGTATGCTTAATACCCATAAAACATGCTAATTTGAATTAAATTCTTAAAAAAAATCCATCTTAATTAGTCTAGTAGTTAAATTTTATTTTTTTACCGTATTTTAATATTTTTTGTCAATTTATTTCGTTGTTATGAACGTGATGCAAAATTAATTTAAAGTATCACAAAAAGAAAAGAAATCACGTGATCAACATTTAATAAATTAAATTCTAAAAATTTATCTTTAAAAATTCCCCAAAAATCAGAAAATGGAGGTAAAGATTCGATAAAGATTTCATTTTAAAGTAATTTTTAGGATCATTCTCGTGATACAAATTTTATAACCCTCAAATTATTATTTTAAATGCAAACTTAAAAAAAGTTACTAAAACAGCTTAAAAATTTTATTTAAAAAAATCTAAGAAGAATTTTTCAAAAATCTTTCTTAGTGTATCCTTACACCATTAGAAGAATCGAAATGCAAAATTTCAGCCCTTTAGGTCCAGCGGTTTGGTCTGTACGTTATCTATCAGTCAGTCAGTCAGTCAGTCAGCCACGGAACTTTTTTATAGAGAGAGAGAGATGTCAAAAGAAGATATTAGTTTTAGGGATTCGATCTTTCGAAAATCTCCATTACAATACCTCCATGCTATTTTAGTCAAAATTATTCTTTTACTTCGGTTTCGGACGAGAATCAAGAACAATAAAAGGTTTTTCATTCAGCCACACATTTAAAATTTTAACTTCTTTCCATTTCTTTCGTACTTCTATAAAGAAAATGTGTTTTGTCAGTTGTAGAGGTACCCATAAAGAACATAAGGAATACAAAAATAAATGTGATTTTTATTATAATGGAGGGGATACAAATAATAATGTAAAAAATAGTTCTTTATAGTTTACGCCTAACTCATATTCGTCTAAAATTAATATTCAATTGCGAAAAAAAATGGTCTTAATGTAAACATTAAAAAGTTCATTTCCTGAAAATACCTCGAAATTATCATAAAATTAATATAAGTAGAAATTTTTTAGTGTCGTACGATATCTTGAAAAAATAGATCAATGAATATTTAAACGTTTAAATACCATCATAAAAGGTAACTTCAGCCTTCTATAAAAAATCGGAGAGACAAAAAATGTTTTTAACGTAGGATTACGTTCCTCCATAACGGTCCTCCGGAAAGCAAAATTTCAGATGCTAAAACCGTCCGTCCGTACCCTCACGAGTTATAATTTTGGTAGCGCGAAACCCAGTCTGTATCACTTGGACAAGCAGTAAACAGTTAAACAGAAAAGTACACCTATACCTCGCTATACGGCCGCTCTTTATACGGCATTTCTCTATAACGGCTTTTTTTAATTATGGCACTTTTTCGATTTACGGCCCACAATGTTTCGTAATACGGCCACAACAGCGGAAAGTGATGATGGCAGCATATTATAGCTTAGTGATTCTTCATGTTAATGTTCGTCATCTCATTAAAACAGTTTTTAAACATCTTATTTTATGTTTTTTATTGTATGTATACATATGTGCATATGATTTCTTTTGTTTTTTGTTTATATGTTTATTTTTTGAGTTTCTGTTTATTATTACGTTGTTTTGTACTTTTATTTTTATGTAAGCATTTTTATAGGAAATTAAAAAAATAAAATGCTTTATGAACTAAAAACTATATTATTTATAGAAAAAAATGGAGCAGATCCAATTAAATTTGTATGGGTTTGTATCAAAATTATTGATTCGTTACAAGGCTTTTCGCTTTACGGCCAACTTTTCCGGAGCGTATATAGGCCGTAAAGCGAGGTATGGGTGTACCAAAATGCGTCAAATTTATATATATATATATATATATATATATTAGCATTATTGCCCGGCGTTGCCCGGGTAGCTATATAGATATAAAATTTTTCATGCATTCCATCAAAAAAATGCTGGGATGCACCTCTCGCTCTTCATGTCCAACGTCATCCGTTTAAAAATCCGTTAAAAAAATCGTCTGCATCACTTTCCGCATGAAAATGAATGTGACGTCATATGAGCATCCAAATGATAAGTGTAATCAAAATCATCTGCAGATTTCACGATGGAAATAAATTAAGATGGATAAACCATGTTATAAAAAATAATAATAAATTTATTTATCCGATTATATTATACAACGATAAGCAAGGTTTTCAGCGAAAATGAATTTAATCTTGTTGAGAATTGTGAAATTAAAAATATTACATAATCCCTAAAAGTGTGACGATTTACCGCAAAATGCCGCCAAATTTGTTGACATCTTGTGATGCCATACTCACATCCAACATACATGAGAACTTTTTAAGTCCGCCTAATATTGGCGAAGCGCGCTCGAAATTGCAAATAACAAAGGACACAACAGCCGGGAAAGTTGTGTGTATATATCTGTGGAGGGGAGGGCTCCCCAGCGCATTGGAATTTGACTATACTGATGACGCATCGAAACTCAGCCTGAAGGGGCTGTATCCACATTTAAGTGGTACGCGCACCTCTTAGGGGCACAAAAAATCATTAAAAATTAATTTTTAAAAAACTAATTGAGCCCCAAATTTTTGTTTTTGCTGCGTTAAATTTCTCGGGTCCTAAACATTAACTGTGCCGAATTTATACACGAATATATACCGAATTTAACACGAATATATATATATATATATATATATATATATATATATATATATATATATATATATATATGTGTGTGTGTGTGTGTGTGTGTGTGTATGTATATATATATATATATATATATATATATATAGATAGATAGATAGATAGATAGATAGATAGATAGATAGATAGACAGATATATATATATATATATATATATATATATATATATATATATATATACAAAAGAGGTAACCAACGATAAGTAATCCTACGTTATTAACCCGCGGTAGTTTCGTTAGAAGAGACTACCTGAAATTTTTCTTTTTTTTCTGCGTTAATCTTTATTTCAACAAGCGAAGTAAATTTGAGAGCAGTCGGAATTCAGCTCCTTGAAGAATTTTAAGCAGCTATACTACAAAAATATAAATATCAAAATAAACAAAAATAAAATATAAGTAGTGTTGGCATCGTACTATTCTTTCACGAGAGTTGAGTTTTTAAAGAATAAAAACACTCTCCTGATCTCCTCTAGAAAAGTATTGAAAGTCTAAAATAATAGATTATTGTAGCAAAGTATAACTGTTCATAACTCAAATGTTACTGCAAATGAATGGAAAAATTTTCTAAATTCAATGCATAATTGCTTTTAGAATTAACAAGAATAATAAAAGGAAACTCTCTGAATTGACAAAAAAGGAACAAGAGAACGATTTATTTTGTGGTTTACATGCTTTTGTTCTAGAGCAGGAAAACTGTTGCGGATGACCAAACTTTCATCCTCTACGTCTATAAATTAGGAATTTTATTCGCATCGGGTCACACAGAAGAGTGGCTCCATCATGATCTACCTACAACTAACTCTGTTGGTGTTGGTTGCCGTTGTTTCCGGCACCGAATTAAATGAAGATTTTGACAAAGCAAAAATGCAAGATATGTACAACTGTTTCTATGCCATCCTATGTAAAGCAAGTAAGTACCGTTGAAATTGTGCCCGGAACTCTGGATTTCCAACAGAAGTTTCTAAACAAAAGCGTTTTTTTCTATGAAGTACATTCCATCATCTTACGATATGTTTGGTTTTAACTTGATTACGGTGGATTTGCCATAGTTAATTAAATAGGAATTTTTTAAAGTTTTGCAACTTAATATACTTAAACTATTAACTATTTATAAACTTTAATACAACAATATTAAACTATATTTTGCCTTTTTACATATAACAGCGTTTTGAACACTTTAATAACATACTGCTACTTTAGTGCTATGCGATTAGTGCGTGTCTTATATACGTACTCACTCTTCTTTCAGTTTGTGAGTGTGTTTTAATCTATATAGTTGATATGGTAGTTTCTTATTTCAAAAAGACATTGTAACAGAACAGTGTACTTTTTATATTTTTTTAAGTGTTAAATTTAACCAGCAATATTAAAACTGAAGTCTAGAGAGTTTACATACACAGAGGGCCCATCAAGACATTAGAAACACTTGTCGTTTCTTCAGAACTTCTTATAAATAAACTTTCGGCCCATCTTTGGCTTGCAAAGCAGCGTGTTTTACATGCAGTAGGGTGTCCCGTACGTATTATAATTTAGTACCATTCATCCTGCAACATATATCCTAACTATTTCAATGACGTTGGAGGGGGGAGAACGTGATCGAGCCTTTCTCTCCAAATGTTCCCACAAATGTTCAGTGACGTTAAGATCAGGTGTTTGAGGTGGATAGGATAGATGTTGTACCTCATCCTCATGCTCTTCATACGTACATGTCGGCACGACCCGCACGCTGCATGGATACTTTATAAAAATCCAAACAAGAACGGTCGAATGTATGCGCAAGGACGGTTTTCCAAACAAGGACGGTAATTAAGGAATAATACCTGCTCCATTGGGATGTATTTGGTTGGCAATGGTTTCGTAGACAAGAATGGTTTCGTAGTAAGTCACAGCCCGCTGAAGAACAATTAAGAATCCAGGGGAATACCAATAGATCGTACATCCCAGCATCAGAGTGCCACCACCATGCTTGACAGGGAATACCAAACAGTCGGAAAGGTATGCATCGGAGGGTGATCGCCAAATGTACTCTTAAAATCCAAACAAATCAGAAGGAGATGTTATCTAAAAGAGAGCTTAAAACAATAAGTTTTCAATAGTTTAAGATGTTTTAATCAAAGTATTAAACATATTTGAAATAAATTTTAATGCAGACAAATATAGAATATTTTTTGGATTTTTATAATTATATTATTAAACATAATATAGTCTGGAAAATTACCTCTTTTGTGATATACAGAAATTAAATAGAACACTACAAATCAGCCTTAAGAAACTTTTTAATTTCTTAAATGTCTAACTGCGTTATAAAGAAATCATTTTTAATATGGCGTTTTGTTGGTCCAGCTTAAAATTCATTAGTACGTTTCTCTCGGTTATATGGGATTTTTTTCGTCCTAGAAAGCGACGGATAAATGGCTACCCACTTTATTATTATATCCATTTTAATATTCACTGAATGGTATTTTTATATCCTTTTTATTATTTATGCCATTTTATAACCATTTATAAATCCACGGTATCATTAAAACAATTTTTTACGTGGATCGGATTAAAGCACCTTGCTTTTATCTGTTGAAAGTTGTTCAAAATTCCCGTGGTAGCCTTTTATAACTTTGCTATGAATCATTTTGGAAGTTATCAAATTATCTCTGTCTATGTGTGTGTGTATGTATTTGTTTTAGTTAAGAGAAATGTTGATTTTTTTTTTCATACGAAGTAACTAGCTGAATACCCGTGCTTCGCTACGGAGTACATTCAAATTAAATACAACGGTCAATGTATGCGATTAATGGCAAAATATATATATATATATATATAGTATATATATATATATATATATATATATATATATATATATATATATATATATATATATATATATATATATATATATGTGTGTGATAATAATCACATTTGGGAAATTTAGATGCAGTCGGGCACGAGGAGTGAATCATCTAGTAAATCGCTGCGCACAAATTGGAGAGATGCAGTCGGGCGTAGTGTTGATCCAGGAAAGCACTGAAAACACTGACGAAATTTAGTAGAAACAAACATGGAGCCATTGATGAGAAACACACATTTACGACGACATCCAGGAAATCACTTTTATTCAATCAGAAGGATCGCGAAGGCTGCAGCGGCCACATGACTTGTCCGGCGTCTATGCCAGAACGGGACGTAAAAACATACAGGAGCGGACAGCATGTCCGATAGCGACAAGAGTTAGAATCGAAGAGAGAGCGGACAGCATGTCCGATAGCGACAAGAGTTAGCAACGAAGAGAGGGAAAAGTCTTGCGTTCATGCAAAATTAAATGGGTGTTTTGCGATATTTTCGCCAGAGGGCCTAAACTACTAAATTTTTAATTGGGCGATTTTACATTCGTGGAGTTCACGTGTCCACTTAAGTTTCCCGGGGACTGATAAATTCCGCGCTTGCTAGAGCTGAGACCTATGGCCTGTGCATAGGATAAGTGGCCATAAGTTCTTGCAAAGTGGGGTTTTTTTGACGTTATAGCGACATAAATTCAGAGTGTTTCGAGGGCTCTTCAAGAATTTTGACACTATACGGACATTCGGAATCTCATAAACTTTCGAACACTCATATCTGGGGATGTTATTGAGTTCCGATACTTCACATGCCTGCTTAATGATCTGCAGGGCTGCGATAAATTATACTTACTTTACTTTTAGGTCGCAAATTTTGGAAAAGGGGTCGTGCTTTATTAAAAAGAGAATTTAGAATATGTTTTAAAGTAAAGTAATTTAGGACGTCGCATTTTCTTGTTACATATATATATATATATATATATATATATATATATATATTTATTTATTAAAAAATAACGTAATTCGGAACGGATATTTTTATAGACAAAACAATGTAGAAGAAAATGTTCAAATTAAATCTAATAGAACATACTAAAGAATATATTACAGTTAATATAGTTCAGTTTGAAGAACATTTCTTTTACTGAATTTTAATATTTTTTTGGATAATGTCCAATCGTCTGCCGCATTAGAAAGAAAAAAAATATTTTTTTGTCAATTTATTTCGTTGTTATGCACGTGACACAAAATTAATTTAAAGTTTCACAAAAAGAAAAGAAACCACGTGATCAGCATTTAATAAATTAAATTCTAAAAATTAATCTTTAAAAATTCACCAAAAATCAGAAAATGGAGGTAAAGATTCGAAAAAGATTTCATTTTAAA